>CAUYQV010124483.1:0-21304 GCA_963574575.1 Galagoides demidoff
TTGAGATGGAGCCTCAAGCTATCCCCCTGGGTAGAGTGCCATGGCATCATAGCTCATAGCAACCTCCAACTCCTGGGCTCAAGCGAGTCTCCCGCCTCCGCCTCCCAAGCAGCTGGGACCACAGGCGCCGGCCACAACGCCTGGCCATTTTTTGGTTGCAGCCATCATTGTTGTCTGGCGGGCCGGGCTGGGGATTCAAACCCACCACCTTAGGTGTACATGGCTGGCACCTTAGCCGATTGAGCCACAGGCGCCGAGCAGAGGAGACCATGTTTAAAAGACTAATGCTGCATTGAATGGAGGGTCCCTTGATGGTCTCCTAGCAACAAAGGGAGGTGTAACTAAGGGAAGGCTTCTGACTAGATTCAGTGCCAGCTGATCATTTTCCTCTCTTCCATTGTTCTTCCCTTGACAATCATACCTTATAACCAAGGAGCAGTTTCCACTCTTTGGAACACATTCATATTTAATTCATGTTGGCATTCTTAACAGACTGGTATCCCTGGGAAGAGCTCCAGGGATATTTATGCAACTTGGAGTCCAGTACCAGGGTTCCCCCTCCGGAACAGAGGAGTTGGTTTAGATAACAAAGTTTCCCCCTAACTAGAGAAATGGCCTTGCTCCTACTGCAGTAGTGTGGTGACTAACAGCTGTTGGGGTGTAGGGCCTTTTTCCTTCCTGTGAACCTTCCATCCTCTCCAGAGTGCCTCCTGGGCCTTCTTCCCCATCCTCAGCCGGAGGCTGGATCTGTATCTCTCCTGCCTCCCTATTGTGTAGACCTGGGCCTGGGCTCCCGGGAGCCTCATAAATACCAGTGGTTGGAATGGACAGAGTCAGGCTGTGTCCTCAGCCAACCCTGAAGACCTGGGCAGGCAGCTGGGATGCTTTCTCCAAGACCTGAGAGGTTTTCGCAGGACTGCAGCCCAGAGCACCAGCCTTGCCAAATACCAGCCTATCTCTCTACAGCAAAGCCCCAATTTGTGTCTGGAATTCCCCCTTCCCTATTTTGGCTGCATCTTCAAGACAAGGTGGTCAGAGTTGGCAAAAGCCAGGTGTCTGGGAATCATATTTTTTTTTCACTTTCCCTCAGTGACTGTGCTAGGTAACAGTCCCCCTCTTCTCTTAGCAGGAAACTTTCTTTGTGGAGAGGACAAGTGGGAAGTTAGGTGGAGCAGCTAAATTATAATGTGGGCCACACTTGTCTTCAGAACCTGTCACCCACATTCTGTGCCTTTTCCAAGGATAGAGTGCCAAGGTCCACTAGTCCTAGCCCATCTGCCCAGTTCCAGATGTCCTGAGGCTCCAGGAGGAAAGATGAAACTGTTTTTCCACGTCTGTGTCTCTCTCATGCCACCCCCCACCCACCGCAGCCTGGAATGCATCACCCCTTCCTCCCAGGCCATTAATTCCTATGCCCTCGTCTGTCCTCTCCTAGCATACAGGGACCCCTCTCAGACTCTTTGCAGCCCAGCCCCTATCCCCCATTTCTGCAGAGTACCAGGCATTTTGCACTGAATCTCATATTGCTTGTTCTTGTCATTTGATATCTATATAATCTTCTCTCCCAGTCAGAAGTAAACCCTTTGAGGACTGCATCAAGTGCTAGTCATGCCTAGTACCTGCCCCCTACCACCCCTAGATAGGAAGGTATGATGGCATGCCAGGTGCTTTGGGGAGTGAGAAGAGAAGCCAGAGACTGGGAGGAAAGTTTGCAAAGCACATGTCTGATAAAGTACTTGTGTCCAAAATTGACAAAGAACTTAAAACTCAACACCCAATTTAAAAAAATGGGCAAAAGATCTGGGCACCTCACCAAAGAAGACGTAAAAGTGACAAATACATATAAATTCATACCAGAAGGTGCTCCACGTGATATGTCATCAGAATTTCAAATTAAAACAAAGGGATATCCTGCATATCTATTAGCATGGCGCAATCCAGAGCAGTAACAACACCAGCGGCTGGCAAAGATGTGGAGTAACAGGAACTTTCATTCACTGCTGGTGAGAACGCTAAGTGGTACTCACTTCAGAAGGCAATTTGGCAGTTTCTTACAAAACTAAACGTACTCCTACCATGAGACCCAGTAATTGTATTCCTTGGTATTTATCTACAGGAGTTAAACACTTAGGTCTGCACAAAACCCTGCATGTGAATGTTTATAATGGCTTCATTCAGCCAGGCATAGTGTTGTGTGCCTATAGTCCCAGCTATTCAGAAGACTGAGATGGGAGGATCACTTGAGCCCAGGAGTTTGTGGTCACAGTGAACTATCATCACACCAGGGCACTCCAGCCTGGACAACAGAGGGAGACCCTGTTTCCTTCTAAATAAATAAGTAAATAAATCTTTATTTATGATTGCCAAAACTTGGAAGCAACCAAGATATCTTTCAATAGGTGAATGGATCAATAAGACAAGGAAATATTATTCAGCAAAAACAAGTTATCAGTCTATAAAAAGGCATGGAAGAATCTTCAATGCATATTACTATGTGAAAGAAGCCATACTGGAAAGGCTACATATTATATGAATCCAACCATATGACGTTCTAGAGAAGGGAAAACTATGGAGAGAGTGAAAACAGCAGTTGCTGGGGGTTAGGAGTTGGGGAAGAATGAATGGGTGGAGCACAGAGGATTTTTAGGGCACTGAAATTATTCTACATGATGTGGTAGTAATGGACACATTGACATTTGGCCATAGTCATAGAATGTGCAACACAAAGAATGAACCCTAATCTAAACCATGGACTTTAGTTAATACCAATGTGTCAATATTTGTTCATCAGTTGTAACAAATGTACCACCCACATGGAAGATATAAATAATAGGCGAAACTCACCAGGTAAAAGGGGGTATATGGCTGCCTCTGTAATCTTCTGCTCAATTTTTGTGTAAACTTAAAACTACTCTAAAAAATTAAAAGGAATCATAACTAGAAAGAAAGCTGTCAGTGTGAAGTCAGTCTGTGTCTAAGAAGTTATGTCCATGTCAGTTAGTTTAAAACCAAATGTCACTTGCTGGATGTCAGAGCCTGAGCTCTAAGCACAAAATATATATGAACTCATTTCAGCCTTACAGGACTCCTATGAGTTACTCCCCATTTTTCAGGTGAGGAAACTGAGTCCAAGGGAGATTAAACAGCTTACTCACTTCACATGGCTAGTAAATGATAGAGGATTCAAACCCATGCAGCGTGGTATCCACAGAAAAGAACCCGAACTTGGTAAAACAATTTTAAAAGATTTATTCTGAGAGCCAAGGACGTGTGACCATGGCCCTATGAGGCCACTCCCAAGAAACCTAGAGCAAGTGGTCTCCCATGGTTGGGTGACAGTTTGGTTTTATATATTTTAAAGAGACAGAAATTACACATAAAGTCATAAATCAATACATGGAAGGCATGCCTTGCTTTGGCCCCAGATGTCAGGTCATCTAGAAACAGAGTCTTATAGGTTATAGGTGGGTTTAAAGATTCTTTGATTTGCAATTAGTTAAAGAAATGAAGCTTTGTCTAAAAGGCTTGGAATGTTTTAAGCTAAGATAAAGAAATCTGTTAATCAGAGATAAGCCACCAGACATACCTAGACACAAATGGTCTGTTAAGTAAATTGATGAGCTACAGGTATGGTTTAACCTTTGCCTTAAATGGGCATCAGGCCTGTCAATGATTTTGTATTTTGTTGTAATAACTCCAAAAGGGAGGGGGCATACCTGGGTATGTCTGACCGCCCTTCTCATGGCTTGCAATTCAGCTTTAAGGTTTTATGGGGGTCCTATTGGCCAATAGGGAGTCTATTCAGTTGCCTGCAGGACTTAAGATTTTATTTTAGTTTACAGGGCTCTGGCTGCTGTGTTCTTAACCACGCTTTACTGTGTGTTGCTCTTTCCCAAACTTTTCATTTTGAGAGAGGAGGGTGCCCAAAAGGACTAATTTTTTTAAAAATAAGCTTTATTATGGAAAAATTTGCCTGAAATACAATCACCCATTTTGGGTGTTCAGTTTCATGAGTTTTGGACAAATACATATACTAATGTAAATACCACCACAATCAAGAAATAGGTATTTCCATCACTCTAGAAAGTTCCCTCCTCCCAGGCTATACCCCACCACCCCAGGTCAGGCCACCACTGATCTGCTTCCACTCACTACAGTTTAGTCTTCACTTTTCTGAAGTTTCTTGTGAATGGAACTATGTAATATGTCACTCTTTTGTGGCTGACCTTTTTGAGAAAGTCAGAGTGGCTCAACCTAATATTTTTGAGATTAATCTATACTGTTTGCTGTGGTTTGAATGTGTCCCTCAAAGTTCATGAGTTGGAACCTTAATTCCCAGTGCAACAGTGTTAGGGGGTGGGGCCTGATAAGAAGAGACTAGGTGGGGAGGGTTAATGTCGTTATGGTGGGAATGGGTTATTTATGTTGGAAGTGACAAAGTTCGCACATCAGATGTTGGTGTCATGCTCTTGGACTTCCCAGCCTCCAGAACCATGAGCCAAATACATTTCAGTTTATTATAAATTACCCAGTCGGTGGCATTCTGTTATAGCAGCATAGAACAAGACATTGTTGCCTGTGATAGTTCACTCAAAGGAGTTAATTTCTAAGTGTGGGATTTCAGATATGATAAGACCCAGGAGAGGAAAGCATGCCTTAGGAGTAGGGCTTTTCCAGAATTGTAGCTTCAAAACAGGGAAGGCACTGGGCAGCAACAGCCCCAGATGAGCTTCAAGGGAAGTTATGGGAGGGGCCCATTTGCTGCTAGCCCAAGCTTGGGATGGAATTCATGGAACCTGAATTAATGGAAGCCTCCTCCTTCCCAGCCTTAGTTTTTTTCTTTGCCAAATAGGAAGGATTGGCTACCCAGCTTTCTTCATAAAAGAAGGCTATGCAAAGCTTTGAGCTCTCCAAGTAAACTCTTGTACTCTCAGACATGCTGTTAATGATGATGATTAATAATAAATTAGGCAAAGGAAAAGGAAAGAGGTGGAGGAAGTTTAGTCCACAGTGTGTGATAAAGAATATCTTATATCCTAGTAAATAGTTATATAAATGAAATTACACTTTTCAATGGAAATCTGTTGTGTTTCCTGCAGACAAGGTGGCTGTATCCCACCACTCCTGAGTACACAGGCGGTGGTGCAGTTTACAATTGTGCATTTTGAGCAGATCTGGGATTCCCTGGCTCCAGCTCGGGTCTCAACACCATTGTTAAACCCTACCCTGGGGACCATGCTCAAGTTGACAGCTCTCTGGGCCTCTGGTTCCATGTCTGTACATAAGATGCTTGGACCAGAAGTTCTCATAAGTTTCCTGGTGGCTCTATGACCCTATTAGTTTTATAACTTGGCCCTGAAGAGAGTAACCGCTCCCTGTTATGTGAGATGCAGTAACAGGCAGGGAGCTGTCATCTCCTGTGACAACAATGCCATCTTTTGTAATACCTCCCGAAGGACCTGCCTGAGGCTGTTTTACAGTTAACTTTAAAAAAATGAGTAGGAGGACAGTCTAAAGCAACAATAAAAAGCATAGTAAAGACATAAACCAGTAACATAGTCACTTATTATCATTATCAATTACTGTGTACCAGGCTCAGTGCCTGTAGCTCAGTGGTTAGAGTGCCGGCCACATACACCAAGGCTGGTGGGTTCAAACCTGGCCCGGGCTTCTTAAACAACAATGATAACTACAAGAAAATAGCCAGGCGTTGTGGCGGGTGCCTGTAGTCCCAGCTACTTGGGAGGCGGAGGCAGGAGACTCGCTTAAGCCCAAGAATTGGAGGTTACTGTGAGCTGTGATGCCACAACACACTACCAAGGACAACATAGTGAGACTCTTGTCTCAAAAAAAATAAAATTACTACATACATACATAATCGCATGTGCTATATTTTTATGTGACTGGCAGCACAGTGGGTTTGTTTACTCCAGCATCACCACAATGGGTTATTCGCCTTGCTATGCCATCACAACAGCCACGTCAATATGCTATGGGAATTCTTTAGTTCCATTATAATCTCACGAGACCATGTCATGCCTGTGGCTGGTCATTGACCTAAATGTCATGATGCAGTACAAATCATTTTCCCAAATCGCTGGACCAAGGTTTGTTTTTGTGGTTGATTGGTTAGTTGATTGATCCCTCTTTTGATTTAACAAGTAGAGCATATGAAGTCTCTTCTCCAGTTCTATACATTTGAACTACTAGTTAGTCTGGGTAATCATTAACAATATCAACCAAAATGCTTTTTACATGCCACCTCCTCAGACTGGTCACCCAAATGGACTACATGTCCGGCTTCCCTCACCTGCTCTCCTTCCTCAGCTTTAGTTTTCTCCCTAGCACCCAACACCAGCTGACATCCACATTCCACAGTTTCTGTCTCTTTGTGTCTTTTGAGTTTCCTGCTCTGATATTTTAAGTGCCTGAGAGCAAAGACGTCTGCTACATCTGCTGGGCCTCCTCTGAGGTTGTGCTGACGGGATGTGCCAGCTTCTTGCAAGCTAAGTTGATCTAGACTGTTAGGAGAGTGATTTGGCAATAGCGTTCCAAGGCCAAGAAAAAAAAAGGAATAGCCTGCAGCCTTTGGAAATCTGACTGGGAATCTCATCCTGGGAATGGGTCCTAAGGCAGGAATTCACTTGGCCCATGTAGGATTAAGTCATCCTGCCTTTCTTCTCCCTATCCCAAGGGACAGGGAGGGACAGACAGGGAGTTGGCAGCAGTGCTGCTCCCTCCTCCTGGGTCTCCTCCTCCCTACAACCTTGCAGCACCTCAGGAACAGATGTGATCATAGCTCACATTGATTGTGCAAATACCACATGCCAAGGCCTGTTCTACGCTCCTAGGAGCATCCAGTCCTTTTAGGAGCATTTTGAGTGAGCTGCTTCTCACAGATGGGGCAAGTAAGGGGAAAGGGAGCGGCTCGTTCAAGACAGTGAATGTGGTTCTGACGACTGTTATAGATGGGGAAAGCCCAAGCTTCATATGGTAAATGGTGGAGTCAGGATTTGAACCCTGGTCCTCTGACCACACATGCATGCCCGGAATGCATTATGGGGCTCCACCTCTGCAGCACTACAGGACCTGCAGGAAGCAAGGGAGGCTCAGGCAGAGTGGTGCACCTGGACTGACAGACACTTACAGACGTAAGGTGTCAGTCAGCATTTTGTTTCATCTAGAATCTTGAACAAGCATCTACTGCTGCCCTGCAGCAGTCTCCTGGGTCTTGATTTCGGTTCAGCCACAGTCTACCAATAAGCTATTCTGTGCATGCTTCAGATACTCATTTTGTCTTGGGAGTGGTGGCATGGCAAGGTAGAGATCAACTTACTAGGCCTCCAGGGTGGGACACTTCGTACCCACAGGAAGGATCAGTCACCCTTTATCCCAGCTTTCTGGTGCTGTGACTATGGGAAACTCACTTCTCCCTCCTGATCCGAGGCTTTCACATCTGTGACAGTTAGCAGGAGCCACGTTGCAACTACTCAAGAAATACGACTTTCATAAAGATAATTATTATGGTGTAATTTATACTAGCAAAACGCTGTAAACAACTTTGTGTCCAGTAATGGTGAAAAGACTCCACAGCATGATAGTTTTAGACCTTGGAATTGTCTGTAACCTTTAAAAATTACATTGAAAAATTAACACTGAATAATATAGTAAAAAAATCAGGATACAAAAATTGTATCTATAATTTGGTAGGAAAAATATCCTGAAGGAAATACTCCAAAATACTAAGTGCTTTTTTATGAATATTAGGACAAACAGGATGACAGTTTCTTCATTACAGTTTTTCATACTTTCTCAATGTTCAAGAATTTTGCTTTTTTTCATAGCCAAGCAAACCATTGTTTACAACGTTGGTTTCCTTTTATTGTATTGTTGACTAATACTTTGGCAGGAGACTCCGGGACTAGAAGTGGGAAATGGGGAGAGGCGGGTGTTCAGTTTCCACAGCGTTTATTGAGCATCTGCTATGCCCAGACAGCTGAGTGAGGTCTCTCACGGGGCAGATAAGGCAAAGGAAGAGCAGGCATGTTCAAAGGTTCTGGGCACTAGAAAGTGGTGAGTGAGGCCCTTGGAGGGGAGGAAAGCGTACAGGTGGGAGATGCCCCTATGGGGCCATCAGGGGTGTCAAAGGGTTCAGATAACATTCTGAGGGGCCTGGAGCCACTGGTGAATTGTTTTTCAATTGAATTTTTTCTTGGTGTAATAAATTCTAGACAATACAGTCACCTGTGTAGCTTCTTGTACCCACCACCACACTCAGGATACAGAATGGTTCCAACACCATAAGGACTTCTTGGTCTTTTATAACCACTCCCACTCCCCCCTTACCTCTTGGGACACTGCCCACCACAACTAGTAACTGCTTCAGTGGGGAGAGTGGGGGGAATGTGCTGAGAAGACCCTATTTCTGCCTGGGAGAGCTCGCAGTGGTTTGGGGTGGGCTGTGAGTTGGATGCTAAGTTTGGAGCTTCCTGGGGTCACTGCCGCCAGGGGAATGTCCAGAGGCCAGTGGACTTAAAAATCCATGGCTGAGGCTTGGCGCCTGTGGCTCAAGCGGCTAAGGCGCCAGCCACATACACCTGAGCTGGCAGGTTCGAATCTAGCCCAGACCCACGAAGCAATGACGGCTGCAACCAAAAAGCAGCCGGGCATTGTGGCAGGCACCTGTAGTTCCAGCTACTTAGGAGATGGCGGCAGGAGAATCGCTTGAGCCCAGGAGTTGGAGGTTGCTGTGAGCTGTGATTTCACAGCACTCTACCCAGGGCGACAGCGTGAGGCTCTGGCTCAAAAAAAAAAAAAAAATCCGCGGCTGAGAAGTCTGAACTGAAGGTGAGATTTGGGGGCTCCTATCACTGCTGCTAGGGAGGGTTGGCTAGCGGGTGGGGTGGTGTACAAGGAAAGGACAAAGGAAGGTGCTGCAGGAGGATCACACGACAGCGTCTGCCCAAGAGAAATGTACAGACGGCTTCTGCGTAGAGCACCAACCTGATGACTTTTTAAGCTGGCTGCCTCCTCTCGCCTGCGACCCCTTCTGTTGAAACAACCCCAGGAATTTGTGCAGAGGGCGCGCGCGCGCATACACACACACACACTCTCCTCAGAGTCAGACGTGGAAGGGTTTTGGGCACAATGCCTATGCCTTTAGCTGTGCAAGAACAGGATTCAAGGCTTGTTAATCCCAGAGGCACCTGGAGGTCGTGGAATCCAAACCATTTAATTTACAAAGGAGATAACCAATCCTCAAGGATTTGGCCAAGGCAGAAGCGGGGGGGAGGGGGGTGGGGGGTGGGGGTGGGTGTGTGTGTCTTTTTTTTGTTTTGTTTTCATGTTCAAGATCTGTTTTCTCCCCACAGGAGAAGGGGGGTGAAACCCGAGCGATATGAATGCACGTTTTAGAACTCTTTCTTGTGTCAGTTTTTATTGAGCGTCTACTATGCGCCAGGCAGGGCTAGGGTTTTCAAGACTTGGATATAGACTCGGCGCAGGCCCTAGGGCTGGTGGCTAAGGACACCGAAGGGTTAAATCTAGGAGCCCTAAGGGGAGGGGGTAGAGGAGTCTCCCGGAAGCAAAGTCCCCTCCCCGGCTTCCCCGCTCCCCGCGCCCAAGTTTCCGGAGCCCGGGAAGCCCTGCCCCGCCGACCCCCCTCTGCCCCGCGAGGGAGTGGCCGCTCTCCAATTACAACAAAAGGGGCCAGAGGCCTGGCCTGCTGCAGCAGCCGCCTTCAGAGAAGGGGGTGGGTCTGGGGAGGAGTTTGCCGTCCAACTCCCGTTAAAAGTAAGGGGGAAAGAGTAAACCGGTGACTCCAGCGCGCGGCTTCCCAAACTTGGGGCTCACTTTCTCGAACGATCGGAGAACTCAGCTGCCCCTTCTCCGGAGCGGAGCTGAGCGGTACAAGCGCGAAGGGCGGCCACGGTGGAGAGCCTGGTCCCAACCCAGACACTGCGGACCCCTGATGCCAAGTAAGAGCGCTTCCCCGCACTACCCCTCCCCGCCACGGTTCGCGGGAAAGCTGTAGCATGCCAGTGGGAACCGCAGGCTTTGCCTCCGTGGGGCAGCCTGTCGGCCTTGCGGGGGGTCCCGAAGACTTCTCAATGGAAACTATGCGGGGACGTGCGGGCTGACGGGTCCCCTGCAGCTGTGGGCGGCCCCGCCCAGCCCTATCTCGTCTGGGCGGATCTTGGCGCTGCAGCTGGCGCGCCCAGGGAGCAGTGCGTTAGGTCCCTTGATTCCTTTTTCTCCCGGAGTGCCGGTGGCCAGGTGGGACAGAGCCAGTCGAGCTTCCGTGCGCGCTGGGTGTCTTGGAGGGTGCAGCGCTGCATCGAGGACGTGCGGGCTGTCTGGGGATCTGGCTTCTGGGGAGTGGGGCGCGCCGGAGCTGTGACTTGGCTATGTGGAGCGCACGGGGCTGAGTACCACTAGGGCTGAGCCCAGACCTCCAGCGCCCAATACCTGAAATTGGGTCCTCTTCCCACCCTGCCAGAATGGCTCGAGGAAGCGCGGGAGCGCCTTGAGCCCTGCTGGAGGAGAGGTACGGCAGCCCCACGCTCAAGTCGCCGTGGCTCTCTGGGGAGCGGGAACCAGGAGCCCACGGTTATCAACGAGAAGTCCCGGAGTAGGAAAGAAATGGTAGAGCTGATCCCAGTCTCGTACGCTTAGTCCCGCGGATCTCGATGCCTACAGGTTTTATGCAGGCGCTTTGCTCCCAGCGCTCCCCACTCTCCCCAGCCAATATCTGGAAGCCCTCCGAGTGTAGCTGCCTGCCTAAGGTGTAGGTATGGTTGTGATGGACGCCGGTATAGAAATGATCAGAAGGAACAAGGGAAGTCTCCTACCTCCCGGGGCAAAGATTACCAAAACCCAGAGGGGTTCAGGCGATGCAGCAAAATACGGCGGAGGGAGGGGGGTGGCACTGAGCTAATCCAAAACCCCAAGTCCTGATGAGAGAAGAGAGAGGCATGACAGTCAGAAACATGCCCCACGCTAGTTTCAGCCCCTAAAATCTTGGCACTGTGAAGATCTTTTTAAAAAAGAAAAAAATCCTAAACCCATGCAGTTATTTCTCTTTTCAGAAGAGGAGACAGGCTGAAGTCAAGGCCACTGGGTTAGTCAGTTTGAGGACTGAAACTCATAGGCCTGACTCCTGGGCCCTCCCTTGCACCACCACTAGCCTATCTGCCCTGGTAACCCAAAAGACCATTTGTCATCTTGGGTGGAATTAATTATTTATTGTGTCAGGTACTTACAGGTAGGGATGGGGCTCAGCAAGGAAGAGGGAAGAGTTAATTTTCCTGGTCACTTTTGTCCTATTCCTCTTCCTGGTCTTTAGTACCATCTGTAGATGACCATCAGACCCCTGACAAAGTGTGTGCACTCCCTGGGCCCCTGGTGGATTACAGGGGCCCCTTACCCGACCTCTGTGTATGGGAGGAGGTGTGTGTCTGTTTGTTTTTCTGTGACTTTGTGTTAAAAAGCAACTTGGTCTAAGGTTACTTGGCCATTGAGTGGCAACACTGAGTGTGAAATTCAAGTCTGAAGACAAAACTTGCAGTTGACATTACTCATGGGCTGACACTTGGCATCACAGGTGGGGGATTCTGCCAAGATGCTTCTGATTACCTCATTTTCAGCGGGGCTCCTTGGCTCCCTCTCCTGACCTTTTCCCACGTCCTCGTCCTCTGACCTCTGTGGCAGTGTGGAAGGACCTTGTGCAGGAAGCAGATTTTCTGTATTCTGAACATGCCTCAGCAAAGCTAATGTCCCAGAAAATTCTGCATTGTTTATTTAAACTTTTTTTATTGTGAAAAAGTCCCAATATGCACAAAAGTAGAGAGAAGGGTATATTGAAACCTCAGATGCTTCTCTTGAGCTTTGACCCTTATCAACATCTTGCCACACACACTTCACCTTTTCCTTTCTCCTTTTTTTCATTTATTTTAAAGCAAATCCCAGACAGCATGTCATCTTTTCCTTACATATTTCAGTGTGATCTCTAAAGATATTAAATAACTATGATGCCATTATTACACCTAAGAAACTAACAAATGCTTTTCTTTTTTTGGGGGGGTAGTTTTTGGCCGGGGCTAGGTTTGAACCCGCTACCTCTGGCGTATGGGGCCGTCGCCCTACTCCTTTGAACCATAGGCGCCACCCACTAACAAACTCTTTAGTATCATCTAATACCCAGTCTATATTAAAACATTTTCTAGTTTTCCTTAGAATGTTTTTTTAAATAGTTGATCTGAGTTTTGTTGATTTGTATAACTTGTTATATTCGTGTTCTGTGTTTTTCCTTTGAAACCACTTTTCCATCCACCATGTCATTTGATGCTTACAAAGTCCCACGAAACAGTGGGGTGGGTATTGTAGAATTCATTTTCTGGCCAAGGAAATTGGCAAACAGATGAGCTGGGCAGATAGCACAGCTGGCGATGGGTGGAGTAGAGTCTAACCCAGGCTCCTCATGGCTGAGCCCTGTGGTCTGGCTCCCCCCATGCTGCTTGTGGAGTAAAATACCAGCTGCTTTCTGAGAAGGTCATCATGTCTCAGGCTTCATCCTGACCAGGGGTGATCACATCAGATTCAGTCATTGGCCCTTTCGTGGTTGACTGAGATAAATGAAGCCCAAAGTCAGGAGGTCTGGGTTTGTTTCCAGCTTATTGTAAAACTATAAGAAATAAACTTACCCCTGGAGGGCTCAGGGTTGCCCTCTCTGACCTAGAGAGCATTATGCTTCCTCATTCTCTGGTTTCTAGATCTAAAAGTAGAATGAGTAAAATGAATGTAGCGGAATTCCTGGAAGAAACAGTGCCCAGAGGGAGATCTGGTAGAGAACAATCACCCATCTTTGAGTATCCCCTGAGAATTTTGGCAGCTGGCACCTTCATGCTGAAGCTCCAAAATCCTATAACAGGGAAGAGGGTCAGAGGTATACAGGCTTCCTGCTGAAGTCCTGAGTTTATGGACACGTCCTTTATTCTGCCTTTATCTAATGAAGATACACAACAGCAAAGCTTTTTGCTATTAGCATTTTCATTACTTATGTCCATTTGATTTTGAAATGGAGAGAAGAAATTTTTACACCTTTTTAATGAGGTTCATGAGTTGGGATTCTTTTCCCCAGGTAGGTCCTAAAAGGAATGGGAAGAAGGAACCCTCTAGTTGCTGGACTCTTCAGTTTTCTCTATCGTGTGCGTTGCTCTGACTAGATAGGGAATAAACAGACCTTCCATAAAATAGCTGGTATAGGTGGCAGAGAAACTGGTTGATCCAATCCCATTATTCAACTGGACCGACTCAAAGGGGGCAAAACATTAACCTTAAGTTGCATAGTCTTCTGGCAGCCGTAAATTCTTCTTCTTTAGCTAATAGGCTGTCTCTTGCAGGTAGCATTTCTCGGTGTTACCACATTAGCAGCTACAGTTTACCTACAAACTGGGGAGACTTAGGAGCTACCTTAGTCTGTTTTCTGTTACTTGTAATAGAATCCCTGAAACTGGGCAATTTATAAAGAAAAGCAAATTTTTTTTGAGACAGAGTCTCAGTTTGTTGCCCTGGGTAGAGGGTCCTGGCATCATAGCTTACAGCAGCCTCAAACTCTTGGGCTCAAGTGATCCTCTTGCCTCAGCCTCTTGAGTAGCTGGGACTACAGGCGCTTGCCACAACGCCCAGATAGTTTTTTTAGAGATGAGGTCTTGCTCTTGCTCAGGCTGGTCTCAAGCTTCTGACCTCAAGCAATTTACCTGCTTTGGCCTCCCAGAGTGCTAGGATTACAGGTATGAGCCACTGCCCCCAGCTAAAGCAATTTATTTCTTAATATATATGAAGGCTGAAAAGTCCAAAGTCTAGAGGCTACATCTGGTGAAAACCTTCTTTTAGTGGGGACTCTCTACAGAGGCCCCAGGTGGCACAGGCATCAGCTGGCAAGAGGGCTGGTTGCACCAACTCAGGTCCCTCTTCCTCTTCTTATAAAGGAGCCAGTTCCCTTCCCAAGAATGGATTAATTCATTCACAAGGGCAGGGACCCCACCTCTCAAATTCCAACTTGAGTTTTGGAGGGGACAAATACTCCAGCCATAGCAGGTGTTGTCTGTCGTTCTCCACTCTCAGGGGCTGCCAGGCTTTAGAAGAGCAGCTTGTAATTACCATTGCTCACTGCCCTCTGGAGAAAGGCCTTCATGGTCAATATGCTTGGCAGTCACACCCTGGGTGGGCCATGAGGATCAGATGAAGTGGCCAGAGCCTACCCTGCTCCAGGCCCACAGAACCATCAAAACTAGCAGTGTGGGCTAGAAAGGGAAGAGCCCAGCAGCTTGCCACGGAGATGCAGCAGCAGTGGCAGCAGAACACAGCTGGATCTTCTGAGTCTTCAGCCATGTCCAGGTGGAAGCAAGTCTTCAGGAACTTCTCACCTGAGTAAGTTCCTTGGGGTGCGCCTGCTGTGGACTATAGCACGTGCTCAGCAGGGGCTACAACCTGGCTACACATGTAGGGTGCTCTTTTCCCAGGACCTGAGTCAGAGAAACTTCTAGGCAGCAGGACCACTTTTGCAAAATAGCTGCTTGTTTGAGGATGATAGCATATCACAGGGCCAGTTTAGATTAGATTTCCAGCCCAAGTCTTAAAAAACCTTTTGCACTTTCCTTGGCAGAAACAGTACTACCAGGCAAGTAGTACTTTTGGGGTATATGTGGGGAATGGAGCTGTTAAAGCAAGAACTCAGCAGATAATGAGGGTGTGATGAGGGTTGTAGTAAGTTCTTGGTGAGGGCTTTTTTGTCCCTTCACTTGAGATGCTTTTGGTATTAAATTTAATTATATGCAAATGGAAATGTTTTTTCTTCTTTCTCTTCTTATTTGTACAGACAGGAGTCTCACTATGTTGCCCAAGCTGGTCTCCAACTCCTGGCCTCAAGTGATCTGCCTACCTTGGCCTCTTGAAGTGCTGGGATTGCAAACGTGAGCCACTGCACCCAGCCAATGTTTTATCTTTAGGGTTTTGTCTTTTTTTGAGACAGAGTACCACTCCGTCACCCTGGGTAGAGTGCCATGGTGGCATCTCAAACTCACAGCAACCTCAAACTCTTGGGCTCAAGAGATCATCCTGCTTTAGCCTCCCTAGTAGCTGATACTACAGGCACTGGCCACAAGGCATGAGCCACCATGCCCAGCTGTACCACATTCTTTAAATCATTCATTGTTGATGGACATTTGATTTTTTTCCACTTTTTGACTATTATAAACAATGTTGTGATGAACATTCACATATCAGTTTTTTTTCTTTTCTTGTAGCTTTTGGCCCAGGCTGGGCTTGAACCCGCCACACCTGTTATGTGGGCCAGCGCCCTACTCCTTGAGCCACAGGTGCTGCCAGCTTTTTTTTTTCTTTTGGAAACAGAGTCTTATTTTGTTACCCTCGATAGAATGCCATGGCATCATAGCTCACAGCAACCTCAGACTCTTGGGCTTAAGCCAGTGGTTCTCAACCTTCCTAATGCCGCAGCCCTTTAATACAATTCCTGTGTGTTGCAACCCACAGGTTGAGAACTGCTGGCTTAAGCAATCCTCTTGCCTCAGCCTCCCAAGTAGCAGGTACTACAGGTGCCCACCATAATGCCTGGCTATTTTTAGAGATGAGGTCTTACTCTTGCTCAGGCTGGTCTCGAACTCCTGAGTTCAAGCAATCCACCCACTTCAGCCTCCCAGTGTGCTAGGATTACAGGCCTAGCCTCACGTACCAGTTTTGTTTCACCACCTGCCTCAGCTCTTCTGGTTATTTAATCCAGTAGTGAAATTGCTGGTAATTCTATGATTAACTTTCAGGGGAACTACAAAACTGTTTTTCACAATAGCCTATCATTTTATATTACTGCAAGCAACGTATGAGTGTTTAATTTCTCCAATTTTTGCCAAAACTTTTTATTTTCTACTGGAAAAAATAATAGCCACCCTTAAGGGTATAAAGTAGTATCTGATTGTGCTTTAATTTGCATTTGCCTAAGGACTAATGATGTTGATCACTTTCACGTGCTTGTTAGCTATTTGTATATCTTCTTAGGGGAAGTGTCTATTCATCTGCCCATTTTTTAATTGGGTTGCTTGTCTTTTGCTTGTTAAAGTGTAAGAGTTTTCATATTAGAGACATGTATTCTGGATACTACACCTTTATCAAATACATGGTATTCTGATGGGAATTGCATTGCATCTGTTGATCAAATTGGGGAGTATTCCCATATTAACAGTAGTTAAGTCTTCCAATCCATGAAGATGGTATGTTCTCCCATTTACTTAGATCTTCTTTAATTTCTTTCAGTATTATTTTGTAGTTCCCAGAGTATAAATTTTGCACTTCTTTTGTTATTTATTCCTCAGTACTTGGTTCTTTTTGATGCTATTGTAAATGGGATTACTTTCCCAATTTCATTTTGAATTATAAAGTGTATAGAAATGCAGTTAATTTTTATATATTGAAATTGCATCCTGTGGCTCAATCGGCTAAGGCGCCAGCCACGTACATGTAAGGTGGTGGGTTCTAATCCCTAGCCCTGGCCCGCCAAACAACAATGATGGCTGCAACCAAAAAATGGCCGGGCGTTGTGGCGGGCGCCTGTGGTCCCAGCTATTTGGGAGGCGGAGGCAGGAGACTCGCTTGAACCCAGGAGTTGGAGGTTGCTATGAGCTGTGATGCATGGCACTCTACCCAGGGGGATAGCTTGAGGCTCCATCTCAAAAAAAAAAAAAAAAGAAAGAAATTGTATCCTGTAACCTGCTGAACTTGTTTATGGGTTCTAATAGTCTTTTAGTAGATTCTTTGGTATGTTTATATACACATGTGAGTAGATTCTTAAACAAAGAGCAAAGAGTAAGTGTTCACAGGTGGATATGTAGTGTTCTAGAATAGGGAATGGTGAGCCAAAGGCAGGAAGGTGTGAAAGCAGTGGAACTGCATGCATACAGGTCAGGGTGGCTAGGTCTCAGGGTAGCAGGTTGAAGCTAGTTTGTGTCATGCTAAAAAGAAGGGAAGTATCTCATAGCTGGTAAGAGGAGCTATGTCTGGAGATTCAGTAAGAATATTAGAATCATTCTAAGAAGGAGACCCAGAAGGGGTTTGTGATCAGCACCAATGACATTGATCAGCTCCCAAGGTAGCTAAGAACAAGAACTTATAGGTCTCTGTATATATGGCACAACCCCATGGATGCCATTACCTTGATGCATGCTCACTGGTGACCCAGCGCCAGTTGGCATTGTGCAGCCAAGCCTGGCCAACCTCGGTGATGTGGCAGTTGGTGCCTGTTGCTGCTGCTTTCTGGGCTTCTGGATGGGAGCCAGTGCTGGGAGGGCAGTGGAGTCCCAGATCATTGGCTCTTAATGAACTTCAGAGTGGCACTCCCATCTGACTCCCTGGGTAGCCAGACACTCCAGACAACCTGAAGATGTGGCTGTGGTCTCTGTGCCAGCTGCTCCCTCCTTCACTGGGCTCTCTGGGTTTGACTCTCTTGGGATAAGCATAGGCCTGGAGAATTGACTGTTGGCCTAGGTTGCATTGCTTGGATGAGAGCTTGGCCTGGCAGCTTCTGGAGATGCAGAATATCACAAAGCCAAGGGCAAGGCCTTCCCTGAGGAGCCCTACCCGGGGCACACAGCAGGCTAAACAGGGAAGGCTTTGGAGGATGTCACTTAGGGACTGAGCTCAGGAGGTGTCTCCCTGACCACTATTGATGGGTCATCTCTGAGAAAAACTGGTTTGTGCACTTCCTGCCACCCAGGGCTCCCACTATCTTTCTTTCTTTCTTTTTTTTTTTTTTTTCGTTTTTTTGAGATAGAGTCCCTCAGATAGAATGCCCTCAGTAGAATGTCGTAGCATCATAGCTCACAGCAACCTCAAACGTCTGGGCTTAAGTGATTCTCTTGCCTCATCCTCCCGAGTAGCTGCGACTACAGGTGCCACTGCAATGCCCAGCTATTTTTTAGTTGCAGTTGTCATTGTTGTTTAGCAGGCCCTGGGCCGGGCTCAACCCTACCATCTTTCATCTAGTACACTCATTTTGTCCCCACCTATCTGAGTCCCTCCAAACCTCTGTTCCTGGACCAACCCTTGCCACTTCCCCTCCAGGATTTGCATGTAGTGGATGCCATCCCTGGAAACTCTAGACTCATTTGCTGGATTGCAGCGGTTCTCAACCTGTCGCAACCCACAGGAATGGTATTAAAGGGGCACTGTATTGTAGCAGTTCCTATCTCGAGCCACAGAAACTGTATTAAAGGGCCACGGCATTAGGAAGGTGTATTGCATTGCTCACCAAGTTCGCTGTTCTGGTTCTCGCTTCTGTTCTCCTCACTCTGTTCAAACCATGTCTTCATTTTTGAAATGGGTACGGCTTGGATAGATAATTTGAACCCAGTGGGTACCCTTGTCTCACTTTCCAAATTGCCCTTAAGCAAAATAAGCAATTTTGTATTTTCCCCATTCAGAAATGATGTGTGTCTCTTACAGATACCACATATGGACCTTTTACTCTCTCATCCAATCTGAGAGTCTCCAGCAGGCACATTTTAAAGTGTCTGAAATTGTGCTTTCAACCTCCCCAGGAAACATCCTGGTCAAAATGAGGTTCCACCCAGTGGATTACAGGGGATCCCAATTGGTCACAACAAATTATGCCAACAAAGACCTCTTTCTGGAGGCTGAAAAAATTTCATTTTTGTATACTTACCTTCTTACCATCTCTGTGCCCTGAACATTCCTGCTCTGTGGCCAAAATAGAATCTTTGGTCCAGGGCCAAGTGGACCAGCCAGCCCTGGCCAAGCCTGGTGTCAAAGTCTCCATTCTTGTCTGAGGTGGTTCAAAAGAGCCCCTAGTCCCCTACCAGCTTCCCTCATTCTCCGAGCACACCCCATTCCGAAGACAGCCTCTTTACACAAAGGAATGTGTTCCATGTGGGGCCAAAGCAGCACCCGGACCACAGCTGGGATTGCCACCCGCAGGCACTGTAGGCTATGAATGAGGACCATTCATCACTCATGTTGGTCCAAGCAGGAGTCCCAGGCCGGGAGAGAGGGGGAGGGTCTGATGGAGGAGAGAGCCCCTATCCCATTCCTTGACCCCAAATCTGAATGAGGACATGTGGCAAAGACAAGAAAGCAGAGCATTCTGTCTGGGGAAAATAATTCAGCCAAGCTCTGGGCTGCACTGCTGTAGGCCAGTGGCCTTGGCATTGTGGGCCACTGCTCCTAAGAAGGGCAGGGTTGTTTGTGCAATGCTTCACATTTGGGCAGGCAGGGCCGTTGCTGAGAGCTTTAGAGCATAAGATATGGAGCAAGTGCTGGGAGGGGATGAATCATTCCCCACCTACCAGGGGCCTAGGCCATAGCCTGACCAGTCATACAAAGTGAACCATGGAAGCCTGAGGTAGGAGAGTGGACCTCAGATGTTCATGTTGAGTTGGGGAAGAGTTACGAGGTTCAGCCTGTGAGAGCAGTTTGAAAAGCTACAAGCTCGATGTCCAAATACAGTGGCTAATTCTCACAATGTGTTTTTCCCCTGAAATACCTGTGACTAGGAATTATCAGTCTTGACAAGGGATCATTTGTTCACATGGGGCTTCATTAGACTGAGTGCCACAGCATCAGGAGTCAGTGATCAGAGGCCACGGTTTGGGTTTGTCCTGTTGGTTAAGAATGCACTAGGGAAGCCCATGGCCAGTTAGTTGGATTTTCAGGAAGTATCAGTAGGGAGGTGAATTCTCTAACACAGAATGCTTTGTTCAGGTAGATGATGAGATGATTCAGAAGGGACTGCTTTTGGAGGAAGAAAAAAATTTAAGTGGCCCCAACGAAGATCTTCATATTGATAGCATTTTATAGAGTAGACCTTTCACATTCCTTCCTAGGCGGACTGACCAGCATGGCTGTCAAATGCCTAATGAAAGGTCCCTGGAAATTCTAGTTCTATATTTTTTCCTTTTCCTCCTCCCAAAATTAAATAAGGCTTCATAAAAGATTTTCAGATGTCCATCCATTATCAGTATAATGCCATTCCTGGAATCATAGAAATCAAGGATTCTGGAAGGTACTAAAAAGTTTCTAGAGGGACAGATGATTCAGGGCTTAAAGATGCCCTCCAATGAATGATGTTTATTGGACAATGAAATAGCGCTGTTCATGATCAACTCAGAACCTTGTGCAAGGTCAAGGTTTAGAACCTCTTTCCCTCTGACCTGACCCTTCTCCTCAGCTTCCAGCAAAGACCAGCAAGCATTGATTGACATCAGTTCTGCTTGAAAGTCTTATTTGCAGACTCAGCACAATTTTGCACTGTACCTAGTTTATGTGGCACATGTAAAGACTCCTTTTTATTTAGATAAATTCAGGTTTTTTGGTCAATATTGTGTATTCTTTAGAGCAAATGGACATAACTAGTTTTCAAGTAAGTTGTTGCAAGGAGCTGGATCCAGAAGGAACTACATAGGCTCAGTCTTGGGAACTCCCAGTTCCCCGGATAACTCTTGGGGAGACTCAAGTTCAAAATTAAATCCAACCTCTCTGCATTATGCAGGTTAGTATCAATCAGAACTATGGTATGTGCTTGAATAACCTGACCCAAATCTAGCAGGCAGCATCTATTTATATTGGCTAGCTGGGTGGGGTGTCTCACACCTGTAATCCTAGCACTCTGGGATGCTGAAGCAGGTGGATTGCATGAGCTCAGGAGTTCAAGACCAGCCTGCACAAAAGCAAGACCCTGTCTCTACTAAATATAGAAAAACTAGCTGGGCTTTGTGGTGGGTGTCCCAGCTACTGGGCTACTTAGAGGATCACTTGACCCCAAGAGTTTGAGGTTGCATTGAGCTATATGACAGGGTGACAGAGTAAGACTCTGTCCCCCTCCAAAAAAAATATATTAACTGATTTTTTTTTTTTTAACCACCTGCCATGGGCCAGGAACTTAAGAAACATGGTCTTTGGGTTTTTTTACAATAATCCTGAAAAATAGATGTTCACTGTTTTTCCTTTAAAAAGTTATTCTAGGCTTGGAGCCTGTGGCTCAATCGGCTAAGGCGCCAGCCACGTACACCTAAGGTGGCGGGTTCGAATCCCCAGCCCGGGCCCGCCAAATGACAATGATGGCTGCAACCAAAAAATGGCCAGGCGTTGTGGTGGGCGCCTGTGGTCCCAGCTACTTGGGAGGCGGAGGCAGGAGACTCACTTGAGCCCAGGAGTTGGAGGTTGCTACGAGCTGTGATGCCATGGCACTCTACCCAGGGGGATAGCTTGAGGCTCCGTCTCA
>CAUYQV010124486.1:0-24698 GCA_963574575.1 Galagoides demidoff
TTGTGGCGGGCGCCTGTGGTCCCAGCTACTTGGGAGGCGGAGGCAGGAGACCCGCTTGAGCCCAGGAGTTGGAGGTTGCTATGAGCTGTGATGCCATGGCACTCTACCCAGGGGGATAGCTTGAGGCTCCATCTCAAAAAAAAAAAAAAGAAAGAAAGAAACTAGAAGAGTAAATTAGACTCCAAGCAAGCAGAAAGAAGAAAATAACAAAGATTAAAGTATAAACAAATGAAATAAAGACTAGAAAAACAATAGAGAAAATCAGCAAAACCAACAGTTTGTTCTTAGAAAAGATGAATAAAATTGGCAAACCTTTACCTAGATCTACCAAGAGAATAGAGAAGAGTTGACTTGCAAAACTCAGGAAGGAAAGATCACTTTACAGAATTTTTTTAAATTATAGCAAAAACTATGAACAACTCTACATAAACAAATTAGATAATTTAGATGAAATAGACACATTTCTCAAAAGCCACACACTGCCAAAACTGGCTCAAGAAGAAATAGAAAATCTTAGAGTTTAAATTAGTAATCAAAAAACTTCCTGCGAAGAAAAGCCCAGGACCAGATGGCTTCACTAGCAATTCCACAGGTTTTTAGAAAAAGATTAACATCAATCCTTCACAAATTTTCCCAAAAATAGAGAGAACACTTCCCAATTCATTATATGAGGCTAGTACTACACTGATACCAATGCTAGATAAAGACAAAATGAGGAAAGAAAAATACAGACCAGTAACATTCCTAAATATAGACACAATAAAATAGCAAAGTGAGTCCAGCAACATAAGAAAAAGATCGTACACCATGACCAACTAGGACTTATTCCAGAAATGCAAAGCTAGTTTACACACGAAAATCAATCAATGTAATAGACAATTAGAGGCAGGGTTTGGTGGCTCATGCCTTGTAATTCTAGCACTCCAGGAGGCCAAGACAGGTGGATTGCTTCAGCTCAAGAATTCCTGACTGGAAAATGTGCTTCTTAGCAAAGTGTCTCAGGAATGGGAGAAAAAGTATCCAATGTTGCTGCAATTTCTAAGAGGGTATTCTTCATAAAATCTTTTCCCAGGCCAACATTGTCAAGAGTTTTTCCCAACTTTCTTCTAGTATTTTTATCATTTCTTATCTCAAATTTAAATCTTTTGTCCAGCTGGGTGGGAGTTCTTCATAAAACCTATTCCCAGAGCAATGTTGTTAAGAGATTTTCCCATATTTTCTTCTTGAATTTTTATCATTTCATGTATTAAATTTAAATCCTTTATCCAACAAAAGTCAATTTTTTTAAGTGATGAGAGGTGCAGGTCCAGTTTCAGTCTTCTACATGTGACCAACCAGTTCTCCCAGCACAATTTATTAAATAGGGATTCTTTTCCTCAGTGTACACTTTTGTTTGGTTTATCAAAGATCAATACATGGCTGGGTTCATCTCCAGGGTCTCTATCTCTATTTTCGTGCCAGAACCATGCTGGGACTGTCCTCTTCTAAAGTCTGCCTCTCAGGAGCTGGTGTTTTCTAGAGCTTGGGACTGGGTCACCTTTGCTTCCTTACACGTTCTGTCTAGGACATCATATCCACACCAACCTTAACCCTCAGGGTTTTACTTACTTCTAAGTCTGCAGGGGCTAGACACTGGTGACACATAGTGGTTCACCTAGCACATTTGACATTCAGAGCAGATGATTAATGAACACCCCTCTCCTCTATACCACAAACGTGTTTTTAGTAATCATCATGAAATCATCAGTAGTAATCTAATCACTATTTTCTTGATTTTCTTTTCAACTGTAATACCATGTATGATAAAGAATAAATTTCAATTTTAAAACATTATTCACATTTAGTAAAATATTACAGAGATGAACTAAAATTCAGACATACCAATTTCACACTTAATTTTACTGTATTAAATTGAAACACAGGTTTAAAAAATTCCAAGTTGTCAAGGTACAGTACTGGCATAACCCAAGTTTTGCTTCTTTGTCTTTGCAATTCACTGGTGCTGACACGGTTTATTTCTAATCTACTGTTTAAATACAAAAACATATATATCACAGAGCAGAGAGATAAGAACTGCTCACAAAGTGAGTTAGTGAGTTCAAACAATTCCAAACAATTGTAACTTACTCTTGAAATAAATCATGCATTTGAGTTCACATGCTGGAGGCTGGATGTGTAATAGAAGTCCTACAAGTTAAGAGAGAAGACATTTGCAAAGGAATAAAGAATAAAAAACAATACTAATCTGAATCCTATATGTATATTATTAAAACTTAGTAGCAACAACAGCAATCATTGAGAATTTAGACTAACAAAGATTTTTTTCAGGGAGGAATATTTTATCACTAGCACTGTGACATGATAATAAAAGAACCTCTACACAGTTTTAGTCAATGCAAACAACACACTACCCTATTGTTGTCTGCTCCCCACCCTATCGTTAGCATGGTGTTGACAAGAAATATTTGTCAAATGAATAAATGCATTTGTTGAATGGCTGTAAGACTAACTGTTCAGTATAACTACTCTCCTAAAGTCTAGACTTGTTTTTCTTTAGGTGTCTTTACTCTCTGTCCCATAGGAAACTCTAGGGTTCTGTTTTCTTTCTCTGCCCTATATTGGCGAATGGCCCCTAATTCCACTGATTGCGTCAAGCCAGAAACTTGAGATCCTTACCTTCCAGTTCCTCTCAACCAGACATAAAATGATTATTCAAAGTCCTGCACATCACTGGACTCTGTTCTCCACTCACCTATTCTCACTAACCTGGGCTAATTCACCACTTCATCATTCTGTTCAGGAGCAGGAGGACAGCTACTTACTCAGCCTCTCTGAATTTTTCCTTCCTTACTCTAATCTCCTAAACCTCCTCATCTAAAAAAGTAAAAATAAATGATATGATCCTCTATTGCAAAGGATTATTGAAAGAATTAAATAGCATGCATGAAGTGCCTAGTACAGTGTTTGGCTCCCAGAATATGTTCAAAAATAATGTCAGTTTTTCTTCCTAAAATACTGTTTGATATTCTACTGCTTATAAACATTGACTATTTTGAGAAAAGCAATTGTATTTTGAGACTGAACTAATGAACTACAACTTTATGTGCATAAAAACCAAATTATGCAAGTAATTTCAGTTGTATAAATGTGACCTAATTCAAAGTTTTCCCCAATTCATTTTTATTATTAGCAACAAACACTTACCAATCATTACTTTGCACACACACAAAATAAGTTGTGGACATACTGACACAGATATATGGAGATACAAAGGAATGTCTATGATCTCCAGGACTTTAGAATTCCACAAACACATGTAACTTAGTGATGCCTAGAATACATCAGTGTTACATGAATGCCACCATCATTCACAAAAGAGAGATAAGGAAGGGGGAAGGAGGAAGGAAGGGAGGGAGATAATCCACCAAATGGACACCATTAAAATCATATCTGAGGAGAAGAAAAACAAAGATGTGTCTTATAGGAAGACTATACAGCTGTACTCAGGCAAGAAAAAGAGAGATATGTACATTTTTTATACCCCAAAAAAGTGTGAAATAGGAATGTTGGTAAGACATTTGACCAGCTTGAAAGGGGCATAGACTTCATGAAAAAAAATAACAGTAAAATTTGAAATTTGGAAAGAATAATGAAACCAGTGAGTGGATAGAATTAAATGCCAACATAAGGGTATTTC
Source organism: Galagoides demidoff (assembly GCA_963574575.1). Lineage (NCBI taxonomy): Eukaryota > Metazoa > Chordata > Mammalia > Primates > Galagidae > Galagoides > Galagoides demidoff. The sequence goes on from CAUYQV010124486.1 coordinate 3,698, forward strand.
TTTGTCAGTAATGAGGCATCAGTACAGAAGCTATGACAGCCTCCTCTCTGGCTGCCTCAGATTTGGTCACTTCTCTCTAGAAGGACCTTCCACTTGGCTACCATTGTATCCTTTCCAAAATCTAAATTTGACTATATCCTGTCCTTGTTTTAATTCTCTTTCATCATTCGTCAAATAAGGTACACAAATGGATGATAAGCACATGAAAAGATATTTAAAATCACTAATCATTAGGAAAATGCAAATCAAAACCACAATGAGATACCACCTCATAAGCTTTAGGCTGGCTAGTATCAAAAAAAAAAAAAAGCAACAATTGCCGACAAGGCTGAAGAGAAATGGAAGCATTGTGCACTGTTGGTAGGAATATAAAATGCAGCTTCTGTGAAAAACATGGCAATTCCTCAAAAAATTAAAAATAGAACTGCCATGCAATCCAGCAATTCTACTTCTGAGAATATAGACTGTCCTCAACTCATGATGGTTCGACATAAGATCTTTAGATTGTGTAGTGATGGGAAAGCAATGCTCATTCAGACATTCAATATCCTTCTCAACTTACACAGGATTAGTCCAAATAAATGCATCCTAAAATGAAAATCTCAAAAAGTACTATGGACTTAACAATATTTTCAATTTGTATTAGGTTTATTCAGACATAAACCCATCATAAGGCAAGGAATATCTGTGTAAATAAAAGAATTGAGGTCTCCAAGAACTATTTACAAACACATTTTATAGTAGCACGTTCACAATAACCAAAATATCAAAGTAACCCAAGTGTCCATCATGGATGAATGGATAAGCAAATGTGGCACATCCATACAATGGAATATTTTTCACCCTTAAAAAGGAAGGAAATTCTGACATATGCTACAATGTCAATGAAATGTGATGACCTTATGCTATATGACAGAAGCCAGTCACAAAAACACAAATACTGTATGATTCCACTCATTTGAAGTATCTGGAGCAGTTGAAATCACAGAGACAGAAAGTAGAATGGTTAGATGCCAAAGGCCAGGGGGAGGGGCAAGTGGGGAATTTTTGAATGTATAGAGTTTCGGCTTTGCAAGATGAAAGGAGTTTAGGAGATGGGTTACAACAATATAAATGTAACTTAATCTACTGAAATATGCACTTAAAAAGGATTAAGATGATAATTTTTATATTGTGTGTGCGTTGCCACAATTAAAAATAAAACATAAACTAAGTTCTCTTCTGCAGCCTTGCACAAACAGGAGAAATTTTAAATCCTAGCATGACATACAAAGCTCTTTATGGTCTGACTCCTTCCCTCTGTGGAAAACCAGCAAGGATAACCAAAAGCATTAGGTCATGTTCAGGTTCCAGGAAAAAAAAAAGTCACAAATTGTTTCATTTTCAAATGAAGAAACAAAGAGTAGAATGACTCTTGCAATAAGAAAATCACAAATGTAGGTTTTGCATAATCTTTGAATGCAATGCTCCTTTAAGAAACACTTGGTAAAATTTCTGTTTACATCAACTGGTGTAATTTTTGAGCCATCATTAATTTTCACAATAACCATTGTGTTATGATTTATGGAATTTATTCAAACAATGTTTCACAACCATTTGGAACTAGGGAATCTTATAAAGCATCTTAATGTCTGCAACAACAAAGTAAATTAAAAAGTTTATTAGCACCAGGAGGATTCTTATCTTCTCCCTGCATGTCAAAAGCTTGACAGAAGTTCTCAATCCAATTGGCAAGCACTTTACTGATTAAAAGCTAATTTCCATTTTTAAAGGGCAAAGCCATATTTCTGGTACTATGTTGTCTTCTAAAGAGGAGCAGGGATGTTTTGCTTCCAGGATCTCCCCAGCAGAATCTCTTGTGATCAGCCAAGACTGACCAATCCTTGGACCTTGTACTCAGGAATGCCAGACTGTGTGCTCCCCAGGGACCTGTGAATGTTTGTAAAATATTCCTAATTTGTTTCCATTCAAATTTTTCCCCATTTATGTATCTTCTTCAGAAGAATATGAAACAGGAACAGACAGAACCTGTCTCCTTCATGACTGTATCTGCGAAATTAACACAGAACTTGTCACTTAGCAGGCATTCGATAATGCAGCATGCCACAATCGAACTGGAAAACTCAGCAATGAGTGTGGTGTTGAGAAAGCTGTGTTTCAGAAATATTAATCTGGCCAAAATATGCAGGGTGAATCAGAAGTGTTGTATTAGTTTCCCAGGGCTACTGGAACAAATTCCCACACACTGGGTGGCTTTAAACAATACAAATTTATCCTCTTAGAGTTCTAGAGATCAGAAATCCAAGATCAATTACACTGGCCTCAATGCAAGGTGTCAGCAAGGCTGGGCTCCCTCCAGAGGCTCTAAGGAAGAGTTGTTCCCTTCCCTTTCCCAGGGCTGCATCCCCAGCATTCATGTTTATTTCTGCCCCTTCCTCCACTTTCTACACTCTCTCCCTTTCTCTATCTCCTCCTCACCCCTCAGTCCATCATGTCACCTTCTTTTCTCTCTCTTATAAGAACCCTTGTAATTACATGTAAGGCCTACCAGGATATTCCAGAATAATCTCCGTCTTGCAAGATCTTTAACTTATCACATCTCCATAGTCCCCATCACAGCATAAAATAACCTTCGCAGGTTTCAGGGGTTAGGAGCTGGCTGTGTGGGGACCTTTATTCAGCCCACCACGGAGGGGAGGAGCAGCAACAGATCAGTGAGGGAAGTACTACTTCCTAGCCTCCATAACCATGAGAAATGAATTTCTAGTATTTACAAGCTCCCCACATAAGGTATTTTGCCACAGCATGCAGAACGGACTGAGACACAAGAGGAGATGTTCTCTGTCAGGGTCAGCAGCTGAGGCTGTTCACAGGGAGGCAGCTGTTACAGAGAGGAGGAGGAATGTCAAGATATACCTAAAGAAGAAACCACAGACTCGAGAGTGAGATTGAAGCCGAGGGCAAAGCCCTGAAGAGATCCCTTCTCCTGAAAAAGTACCAGGGTGTCCAGCAGAGGGAGGCACACTTGACATCCTTCAGGTCCCAATTAGGAAGTCCTCTTCTTATCCCCACGATATCCCCCTCACTCACTGTTTAGGGACATATGCACAAGCCACCAATCATCTGCTGACTGTGACACCCGTGTCCTTCAGACTGAACAAGAGGGAAGAAGTCCCTGCCTCAGATCCCAGTTCACATGTGGTCCCTCCTGCCTCCTCTGCGGAGTCCAGTGTCCCTGCCTGTGGGCCCCATGTCCTTAGGGCAGAGTGGTCCTCCCCAGCCGAGCTTCCTTCCTCTCACCTGACACGCCAGCCAGCTGCCTCCCACTGAACTGGAATTTACGCTGGGATCTCACGCCCAGGCTCACTAGATGCCTCATGATTCCGTGTCCCGGCTTCACACTCCAACCCCTTTAAGAGTTCATCATTCTACCCCAATTTTAATGTCATTTTACCCTAGCGCATAACTAGCACATCATGAACCATGAAGTGACAATTAGGGTAAAGCTGGGCATTAACTCTGGCAGAAAACTAATGACCAAGTAACTTTAGACATTAATCTGGATGTGTTGACATATATTTGATTCCCGTCACTGGGATATTACCCTGTGGACGCATTCATCTGCAAAATTGACAAACAGATCTCATATGACCCGTATAAAACTACGTTTCTTAATTACAGACTCATAAAACATCTGCTTGCACAGTAGGGCAAGTTCAACTGCTCATGAGAGGATGCCTTTTAGAGGACAAACAGCCTCTAATAGACCATCATAGAAGAGAGATGAAGGATTTTGAAGGGCCCATCCCCCAAAACAGCGCTCCCTGAAAGGCTCACAAATCTGCCTTCAGAGAAAGAACTATTCCCAGTGTGAACGCTGATGCTCTCCCTTCATGCTGAAATACACTGACTCTTTCGAGTTCTCTGCCTTTCAAACACAAGGCAAAATTAAATCTTTTGAGCTTGCCCTATGTTATCTATGATTAGCCTAGCTCGGTGTTGAATAGCTATTTATCTACAGCTTTTAATCAGCTACACAAATGACAAAAAGACACACACACGCTCACTTCTTATCAGAATGGACAGATGCAGAAACAGACATCCCAGAATAAATTAGAACAAAATGAGCTCAAGATGCAACAGCCTCTGGAAAAACTATACCAGACACACTGTGGAATATGTTTGTCATCAAAAATATGAGGACTGTGTCCTGATCCCTTCTTGAGGCGGATATTTCAGCCCCTCCAGCTGGGCAAGGCTTGGGGCAGCGGGTGGATGAGTCTCGAAGGCACAGAGCAGCCTCTGTCTCCTTGTAAAAGGCAGCTCCATGCTCCTCGCATTCTCTTTGGTGTTTTACCTCCAAGCTGGAGCCCACTGAGGCTGTGGAGAGATGGAACAGCCTAAAGAAGACAAGCCTTTCAAATAAATTTTGTCTCTAAGTAAACATTGCTTTCATTTCTTGAAAAGAAAACACTAAGGGCAATTGATTTTTTTTCCCTTCGTTGCTTTATTTTCACCAGTCTTATTTGCTGCTGAGATACAGTTTCTCAGTAACCATCTCTGCCTATTAATATCCATGACAGTATTAAGCAAACACAAACAGGCACAGGAAAGGAAAAACAATAAATCAGGGGAGGGCCTGAGTTTCACAATGTAAGAAGTTGTTTAAAACTTTTCCAGGTTCCCCACCCAGAGTAAAAGAGAGCCATTTACCAGACAATGCCTGGGAATTAAACACCTAGGTCCAGAGAAACTACCGTATCTTTGATACTGTCTCAGAAAGGATGAATAGTTCTCAGACTTACAGCTCCTGTGCTCTGTGATCCTTAATTCTAATTTGAGCAGCTGATGCTCTGAAGTAACAATGCTAAAGAATGCACTGGCCAGCTTCTTCCATCTTCTCTACAAATAAAAGCCTCAACTATATTTTCATGAGACAGTTCAATTTCCAATGTCAGTTTCATAATCAAGTAATGGATGGACTATTGCTGTTGACAATGACTTTAACTTTCATTAAAGATACAAACTGTGCATTGCATGGAAACCAAGTCCAGACACTTCTTTCAAACTCTCTTTTTTCATAATTCTCTGTTTAGTGTGTAATCACTAAGACAGTATAAGCACATTGAGGAGACATATTTCTGTGCCTTTTTTAATAGCTCACTGGACTTATCACAAAGCAGATGCTCAATTAAAATGAAAGCAATATAGTTAAACATGAGCTCTAATAACTAAAAAATATGATTTCAATGCATATGGGTAAAATTTAATTATATATTTCAGGATGCAATCCTAGATGTTGTTTAGTTCTAACAACTCTTTTTATAAGTGAGAAAACTGAGACCTAAGATTTGAAGTGCAACGTTTTTTATCTAATGTTAGAAATGGCCAGTTTGGCAATAACAATATTCATTCTGGCCTGGTGTTGCTTATAGCACTTTCAGAATGTTGTGTCCTGTTTTAGATATCACTCTGAAAAGAGAACTTGATATTCTAAATTGTGTCCAGAAGGGTGAAAATATTTTTTGCAAAAATATTTCAGTGGAGTAGGACTATAAAATGTCAAGAGGAGACAAGATGTCTGTCTTCAAATATTTGAAAGCTCATGATAACCTAAAGGAGTTACTCTTATTATTTCTGAGAATGCAAAACCAGGACCAGTAATGGATTATCAATGAGAACTGAGCCACAACAAAGAGGTATTCTCATCAAGTAATGACCTCCATGTTCCTAAAGATATTCAAATGTCAGAACCAACTGGCTAACAACCTAAGCCAGGCAGGGCTAGGGGCTTTAAATATACCAGATCTCATTCTTATAACAACTCATAAATGTAGAAATTATTCTTGCTTTACAACTAGAAAACTTAGATTCAGAGGATAAGTAGCTTAGCCAAGGTCACATAATTCAAAGAGAATAGCAGAAAAGCCATAAGGGAAGTTTGCAAAATTTCAGAGGCATAAGGACCACAACAGCCCCTGGCTGTTCTACCAGTCTCAGTATTGGGTAGTTGGGGTTAAAATCAAAGCAGGACATTAATTCTATCTACGGCTAAATTCTGACACTAGACCAAAAGTTAGTAAATCTACAAAGGGAAGTTGAAAACACAAGTGGTGAGTTCAGCATTCAAACCCAGATCCCTCAGACTCTAAAACTCAAGGTCTTCCCACTAAACTGAGTGGCTGTAAGAACATCTCACCCTTTGATTTCCTGCCAGCTCTAACATTCTTCAATTTTGAGATTATCTTCCAAGATAAAAAATAATATAACATTTCTCAGAAAAAGTGGAGCAAAGATGAAAATATATATTTAAAAAACATAACACTTGAAAAGTCTATGGCTAGAACTATAAAAGTTACTGAGATTCCATTATGTCTTGTGACTAGATAACACTTTCTCTTATAGGAATCTGATGCAGCTCAAATATGATGCAAAACAAGCTTATTTTATTGACTCTTATCAGCCCAACATTCTTTTCTATTTTCCATGTTTTCAAATTAAATGGGAAAAAGAAATACTAACGAAGCACTCTTGGCTGTGTTTGCAAACAAAACCACAATCCCCCTTTTAATAATAATTTTACTAATAATATTACCAGATTCCCTAATATTACCAGATTCTCTTTCCAGGGACCAGTGGAGTACAGTGAAATCAACCTGGGTTACATCCACCCTCACTACTCTCTCTTGAGATAGCTCAAGGGACAGAAGGCTTCAATAGCAATTATATTTTTTTTTTACCGATTCTGCTTTTTCAGGATGAAAGGATTTATTTTAATACTAAAAAGAAGTAATTTACAGATTAACACTTGATTTTATAATAACATGAACCACTTAGCTTTTCTTAAGGACTTTCCTAATAAATAGAAAATGCCTTAATCTGTTCTAATTCTACTCAAATCTATCTATAGAGTCTTCAGGTAATCCTTGTATAGAAAAATAGGATGGCATCATCTTACACCTTCTGTTTCAAAATCAGAGAAAACTGGAAATTAACTTTTTGGAGCCATGGCCCTCTGTGAAAGTCTAATGAAGGTTATGGGTCTTGTCACCACAAAAATGAGCACAGCACACACACACAAATCTGTCAAACATTTCCTTATACCATATCAGAAATTTTTCTTTACACAGATGAGGAGAAACATCTTGAACAGAATTTCCACCTTCTAACAACAAGGGTGTTTATGGGCTGCTGTCTCCACCTTTTCCCCCAAAGATCTAACACGGAGAAATTATAGAAACAGAATACATACATCTGACCTTCTACACAAGTAAGTCCTATAAGTATGGATTTTTTTTTTTCTAAGTGCAACAGGCAGCCAATAAATGATATGAGGAGAGGACAGATGGCTCTCTGTTGGAAGTCAATATTTGACAAAAACTCTACGTCTGTTGTCTTTATCTACTCCAACCAAAAGAGCAAATGCACCACTTTCAGGGCACACAGTGTCACTAAGAACTCTAATGTGCATGGATTTTCTTGCTTGATAATATAAAGTTTCCAAATAGGGGCACATCTAACCACTAGTTAAGTTTTACTTTTTATAAATAAAGTCTTATTCTCACAAAATTTAATAAAAATGATTCACATAATCCAGTAATAATTTCGGAATGAACCTCGACAGCCTGCTTCTTCAAGTTCATAGCTTCATATTGCCCCTGGAAATACTAACTATATATAAATACACATGTGAATTTCATCATGCTCCACTTTTATAGATTTTGTGTTGTCACAGAAAGGAAATTCTTAGTCTTCTGTATTTCCAAGAACAATTTTCTTAAAAGAACAGTAATCATTACATCCACATTTAAACCACTAATATGATTTCTGAATGGAGTGAAATACCTGTTTGTAGGCTCCTGGCTGCTATGCTGAAACTACTTTTGGTTTTCTTAGAGTACATGGTTTTAGAAGGAGGAATCTACTCAATCTGTTTATCCTTGTCCTAGTAAAAAAAATGTCATGGGGTGCTCATCCTCTCCAATCCTCTGATTTCCCTCATGAGATTTAAAACTATTTAGTATTGTTAAAGAAACGCTGTACTAAAAGAACCTTGCAAAGTCCCTGTAGGGCTGGATTCTTGATCATAAGGCATGTGACAAAGCTTTCTGCACCTGAGAAGGGACAGGCTTGATAAACTGTCAAATATCCTCCAACTGCACAGAACCACAAGCCCTTGGTCTTTCATTGTAAAATACAATGCATAATGTTACAATAGGGGTAAGGGATAAAAGCATGAAAGTTCTATAATATTCTTAAATAATTGCTCTTGTTCTGATCAACTTATTCATGCTACTTTATTGTGTTCCTATTAGAAGAGAAACTTTGCCTTTCGGTTTACTGAAAGAGAAAGAAAAATTGCAATTAGACATTATAAAAGACAATCACCTCTATTTTCAAAAAGAGCCAAGTGTGACCCCAGCCATGTGAAAATAGTGGTCAAAACAAAAACAAAGATCTGGGCAATGAAAAAGCTCTTCGACCTATTTAAGATAAGAGTGTCTGTCATTGCTTTAAAAGAAAAGAAAGAAAGCTCACCAGCAGAGGGCTGAGAAACCAGGGGAGGTGGTACCTAATCATTCCTTAATATAATTGTAAGTGCAGAATAAAAGAGACTTTATTGGAAAATGCTCTTGCCTGGATCTTCATATCTTATTAGGCTCATTGCTTTATTAAAAAACCAAGTAATTAACTGTGCACAGGCAAAGATGACATTGAAGCCTGCCTGGTTTCTAGCCTGAATATTTTAACATTTTACCCTGGACAATAGAAATTAAGCCATAAATCAAAATATTTAGTCTAAATATCAAGTGTGCAAACAAACCATCAAGGGAAAAGTATATCATTTGTAATAACAGCCCTAAAGATTACAACTTAAGCATGAGTTGTCCATAAAGAAAAATATTGAAAGCACTTTTAATAGGTAAAAGTATTTTTCTGTACTAGATATGCAATAGTCAATACAAGGACATTTCAATTGAACTCAAATGCAGTATTTTTTTAATTCCAGTATTATTTAAAAAGCATTCAGTATGTTTTCACATAACTCAGTCTAACCGTGTGGATATATTTCCTATGCACATTTTCCCACTTTAGAGTAGTTCTTTCATAGCCTAAATTTCTAAGGAAAACAAATATCAACAGTTACTATAAAATATGTTGAGAGAAGCTCTGAATCAATGAAAATATTCTTACTACAAATGCTTGTAAAGTACTTAACCCGATAAGCAAATAATCAAAATAATAATTAAGAAGCAAAATAACAGACATGGAAAACCAGAGAATTTGTAAAGAAAAAAATTAAAAGAAAATATTTTAGAAGCACTCTAAAGCAGGGTTTGTGTTGACATTTCCAAGAGCATCACAGGTCTATATTCTAAGGCCAGTTCTAAAGAAGTTTGTTATATATGTTTAGCAATTTGGACCAAAATTAAAATGAGCTATTCCCAGGAGGATAAAAACGTTTCAACAAGAACCCTATTGTCCAAATGGCCAAACCTCCTCCGGCCGCCATTACTGGGTACGGATAGACTGCTCAACTCACCAGGCTTTTAGAAACAGAAGACAACACTATGCTTTAAAATACGCACACTTTAAAAAATAACAGTAAGACAGTAATATTATTAATTAATCTTTTATTTATTATTTAAGCAAAGACACACAATTAGGATGATCTTTAAGAAATTTCAAATGCCTAAAGATTATCTGCTTAATTTCTGAAACGTTGGAATTTTGTCTCTCTGTATACAAAACATAAAATAAAGCATATGCATTTTTTTAAGCATATTACAAACAAGATTTAATAATTCTCATGATAGAGTTTGCTCCCGAATAGGAAAACTAAATGTTGTTTTGTTTCAAAAAGTTACAACTTTAGTGCTTGAGTAATTCAGCAGGTAAGCTGCAAGACTAATTAGAGTCTGTTTTTGGAACTGTCTGCTACCATACAAGCAGGCTTCAAGAGAGAGAGGGAGAGAGAGAGAGAGAGAGAGAGAGAAGGGAAGGAAGGAAGGGAGGGAAGGAAGGGAGGAAGCATATGCATGTTTTTAATAAATAACTATATTCCTTAAGAAAATTGTTCACAGACTATGATTATCAAAGTCCCAGGTCTCTGAGAAGGTTAGGAAGGTACCGTCACAGATGAGAGAGATGGGGAAGCAAGGACACAGGGCTTCCTTCCTCCTGCTTCACTCCGTCCCACGTCTGTTTTCGGCATTGGGATCCCTCATAAAATTTTATATTGAAATAAAATTTTGCTTTAGAAAAAAAAAAACTTGTAAGACATTACCTTAAGGCCATAGAGGCCAGGTGAACATTTTTTTGGATCAAGAGAACTAAAGTGATAATAAAGGAAGAAATGAAAAGGATTGACATACAAATGTGAACCAAAAGAAGTGACACTATAAATTGATAGTATAAAGTCTGGTAGGGTGATTCCTCCTGATTTGCTTTTATTTCTGAGAATGTCTTGGCTATTTGAGGTTTTGTTCTGATTCCATATAACACAAAGTACTATTTTTTCCAGATCTTTAAAGTGTGACAGTGGAGCTTTAATAGGAATTGTATTAAATTTGTGAATTGCTATGGGTAATATGGACATTTTCACAATGTTAATTCTTCCTAGACATGAGCATGGTATGTTTTTCCATTTGTTAACATCTTCAGCTATTTCTTTTCTCAGAGTTTCATAATTCTCTTTATAGAGATCTTTCACGTCCTTTGTTAGGTAAATTCCCAGACATTTCACCTTTTTTGGCACAACTGTAAAAGGAATAGAGCCCTTGATTGTTTTTTCAGCTTGACTATTATTGGTATATATAAAAGCTACTGATTTGTGAGTATTGATTTTGTATCCTGAGATGCTACTGTATTCCTTGATCACTTTGTAGTTGAATCCCTGGGGTTTTCCAGGTATAAAATCCTATCTGCAAAGAGTGAAAGTTTGATCTCCTCTGACCCTATTTGTATACTCTTGATCACCTTCTCTTGCCTGATTATGATGGCTAAGACTTCCATTATGTTAAAAAGTAGTGGAAACAATGGGCAACCTTGCCCGGTTCCTTTCCATTTCATTGGAAATGTTTTTAATTTTACTCCATTCAATATGATATTGGCTGTGGGTTTGCTGTAGATGGCCTCTATCAGTTTAAGAAAAGTCCCTTCTATACCTATTTTCTTAAGTGTTCTGATCGTGAAAGGATGTGGGATATTGTCAAAAGCTTTTTCTGCATCTATTGAGAGAATCATATGGTCTTTGTTTTTTAGTTTGTTTATGTCATGTATTATATTTATAGATTTACGTATATTGAACCAACCTTGAGACCCTGGGATAAAACCCACTTGGTCATGGTATGTAATTCGTTTGATATGCTGCTGGATTCTATTTGCTAATATCTTATTGAATATCTTTGCATCTATGTTCATTAAATATATTGGTCTATAGTTTTCTTGTTGGGTCTTTTCCTGGTTTGGGGATCAGGGTGATATTTGCTGAATAGAATGTGTTGGAAAGTATTCCTTCTTATTTGATGTTTTGGAAAAGATTAAGTAATATAAGTACTAGTTCTTCTTTAAAGGTTTGGTAGAATTCTGATGTGAAGCTACCTGGTACCAGACTCTTCTTTTTTGGGAGATTTCGTATAGTTGATTATATTTTAGTACTTGACATAGGTCTGTTCAGGATTTCCAATTCTTTCCGATTAAGTCTAGGAAGTTGGAATACTTCCAAGTATTGGTCAATTTCTTTCAGATTTTCATATTTCTGAGAATAAATTTATTTTAGTATTCATTAAGGATTCTTTAAATTTCTGAGGGGTCTGTTGTTATTTTGCCTTTGTCATTTCTGATTGATGATATTAATTTATTTTTTTATTTTCTATTTTTGGTTAGGTTGGCCAAAGGTTTATCAATTTTGTTGAATTTTTCAAAAAACCAACTTTTGATTCATTGATCTTTTGGTTTTGATTTCATTTAATTCTGCTCTAATTTTTATTTATTTCTTTTCTTCTTCTGGGTTTGGGGTTGGAATGGTCTTCCTTTTTCAGTTGCTGAAGATATCTCATTAAGTTATTGACTTCCTCTCTTTCCATTCTCTTGAGGAAGGCTTCCAATGCTATAAATTTCCCTCTGAGGACTGCCTTTGCAATATCCCACAGGTTCTGATAATTAGTGTCTTCATTATTGTTTTGTTCCAAAACTTTGGCAATTTCCTTCTTGATCTCATCTATGACCCAGCTATCTTTCAGCATAAGATTATTTAGTTTCTATGTCTTTTTATGAGTATGCAGATATCTGTTATTGGTGTTGGCTGGCAACTTGTAGAAGACTGAAACTGGACCCACACCTTTCACCATTAACAAAAATTGACTCTCAGTGGATAAAGATTCAAACTTAAGACATGAAACCATAAAGATTCTTGGAGAATGTGGGCGAGAAACACTTGAAGAAATTGGCCTGGAAGAATATTTTATGAGGAGGACCCCCAGACAATTGAAGCAACACCAAAAATACATTACTGGGATCTGATCAAACTAAAAAGCTTCTGCACAGCCAAGAACACAGTAAGTAAAGCAAATAGACAGCCCTCAGAATTGGAGAGGATATTTGCAGGTTATGCTTCTGACAAAGGTTTGATAACCAGAAGCCAAAGAGAACTCAAACTTATTAATAAAAAAAAAAACCAAGTAATCTCATTTCATTGTGGGCAAGGGACTTGAACAGAAACTTCTCTGAAGAAGATAGGCTCAGGGCCTACAGCCACATGAAAAAATGCTCATCATCTTTAATCATCAGAGAAATGCAAATCAAAACTAATTTGAGATATCATCTAACTCCAATAACAGTGGCTCACATAACAAAATCCCAAAACTACAGATGTTAGCATGGATGTGGAGAAAAGGGAACACTTCTGCACTGCTGGTGGGAGTGCAGACTAATATGTGCCTTTTGGAAAGAAGTGTGGAGAATACTCAAGGATCTAAAAGTAGACCTGCTATTTGATCCTGTAATTCCTGTACTAGGTATATATCCAAAAGACCAAAAATGACTTTATAGCAAAGATATTTGCATCAGATTGTTCATTTCAGCTCAGTTCATAATAGCCAAATCATGGAAGAAGCCCAAGTGCCCATCAACTCATGAATGGATTAATAAATTGTGGTATATGTATACCATGGAATATTATGCAGCCTTATGAAAAGGTGGAGACTTTACCTCTTTTACATGTACATGGATGGAGCTGGAACATATTATACTTAGTAAAGTATCTCAAGAATGGAAGAAAAAATATCCAGTGTACTCAGTACTATTATGAAACGAATTTACAATCACTCACATTTTCACATGAAGAATAGATCACAACTAAGGCCCAGGATGAAAGGGAGGATGAGAGGGCAGGGGGGAGGTCAGATTGAGGGAGGGTGAATGGTGGGATCACACCTATGGTGTATAATGCAAGGGTACATGTCAGATCTATTAAGTATAGAGTATAAATGTCTTAACACAATAATTAAGTAAATGAGATGAGGTATATATTAACCAGTGTGATGTAAGCATTCCTAATTCTCTATGAAATCAGCACATTGTACTCCATAAATGCATTAATATATACATGATCTACGTGTTTATGATTTAATAAAAAAGAAAAACATTCTATACAAATAAAAAAAGAAAAATTGAATTTTGATTAGAAATTTGTTAGAAATATTTTTTTTAAAAAATCTGCAATGATTAATTGTGAAAGGAGTTGTAAACAATGAGCCAGAGGAAGTATTATTTCATGTGTATTTGATGACTAAAACTAATGTCAATGACTTTATTCAACTAAGCGTTATTAATAACTTCTAGGTCTACTATTCACCTGAATTAGTATTACTAACAATAGGTTATTATGACTGTCTTAAATTTAAAATGTAAATGCTTAAAGGTTTTTGAAAACAAAATTTGGTTCTATCCATTGATTAAAATTCTTAAAATTTCACTTAAATACATATAAAATTTATTTCATATTTTTCATAGAGTGGTAAAGATAAATTCAGTTCAATTTCTATTCAGGTTATTGTGTATTTTGAACTAATAGAACTTATGTTACAAAATGTTTTATAAGACTTTATGAGTTGAGTATGTATATTTTTTCCTTTTCCTTATATCTAAAATTTGCATTAAAATTTGTGTCTTTCCAAGGAGGCTGCAGCTTTATAAAGTAAGAATAGCCAGGCTGTTAAAAATTAAAATTTCTACAAGGTTCATAAAACATAGCCAGGTTGGTTATTGTAAATAGTGCTTAAGATCCAAGGAGTGATGTGGTGTCATGTTGTTGCTCTCTGCCTTTCCCTCTGGTTTTAGGAAATAAATTATTTAGTAGCAACTTTGTTTATGTCTTTAAGATTAAATCTCTGTCAAAATTGTCCTGAAGGAATTCTAAGAGTTCTGGAAAAATAGTTTTGGTGTTAACAGTGTTGCCAATGTTTCACATTAAGAATATTGCATTTTCCTGCCATCTTAATTTATTTATTTGAAGTGTGTGTGTGTGTGTGTGTGTGTATGTATGTATGTGTCTATGTGTGTTTAGGGAAGAATAAAAACTTAAAACTTGGTAGACAGATACTACTCCATTAAAGATATCCATCCATCCTTCCTCCCTCACTCCCTCCCTCCCTCCCTCTCCTCTCTTTCCTCTCTTTTCTCTCTTTCTCTCTTTCTTTTTTCCTTCACTTCCCTTCCCTTTTCCTATCTTTGACAGAGTCCCACTTTTTCACCCTCTGTAGAGTACTGGGACATCATAGCTCACAGCAACCACAAAGTCTTGGGCTCAAGCAATTTTCTTGCCTCAGTCTCCTGGGTAGTTGTGTCTACAGGCACCTGCCACAACGTCCAGCTATTTTTAGACACGAGGGGTCACTCTGGCTCAGGCTGGTCTTGAACCTGTGAGCTCAGGCAATCCATATGCCTTGGCCTCCTGGAGTGCTAGGATTATAGGCATGAGCCACAGCACCTGGCCTACATTTCTTTTTTATATGACCTAGTAAAGCTTCTATGCAAATACAAAACCTTTCAGAGTGTTGGAGAGTTTAAGAATTGAATAAAATATCAGATGGTGTATTTTACTATTTTATAAAATTGGAATGGAGACTCTCTGAGCTATGAGATACTAAAAGTAGTATTATTAGTCTGTTTAAGTTAAATAGGAATGCAACAAGACATATAATGATTTGGGATGATATTATATTTTGATTTCTAAAATAAAGTTCAAATAATCGTTTACTACATATTAAATGCTGACTATGATCATTCCTGAAAGACAACTACTTTGATCATGGATGCCCTGTTCACATCACTGCCAGTAATTTTTTTTCTTTAAAATCTATGTTAGTTTTTTCATCTAAAGAAAAGAAAGAGAAAATCCAACAAAATGCCATTCTGAGTATCTACCTGAGAAATGTTTGGCATTTGAGAAAAACCTCTTGATCTTAATGTTCTCACAGTTAGGACTATACAGTGTTTTCTGTGGTATTCTACTGTGTCAACAGCCGTTTTAGCCGTGTGTCTAGTCTTATGGGGGACAACAGTGTCAAGATGTTAAATTATTTAACAAGCACTGCAGGTTTATTTAATGATCTCACTTTATTCTTAGAATGTCTTCTGAGGAAATACGAGCTAAAGGTGATCTATGAGAATTCAACATACTGTTATCAGAGAGTAGGATCTAGTCCTTGATCTCTTATTGACATAAACTCCCATTGACTGAGTTTCCATACTTTGTTAATTGATTACTAGTCTCATAAAATAGTTCTCATTTGGAAAGAGATGTTAACTTGTGTCTCACACTAATGTTCTATGGCATTTTTCTTCTTTTGTTGTGTCTCATTTGCACATAAACTTTTAGTTGTCAAAATTCAGTGTGTATAAAAGTTGCTTGTGATACCCATTGAAAAATAAATGGAAACCCTTAGTGTAGGGATATTTGGATTGTATGGATATTATGAAGGCTTTCTATTTGAAAAGAAACTGTTCAGTGATATCTGATAGTCTTCTACAAACAAACCAAAGCTAATTTAATCACTCAAGTAATAAAAAATTGATAGTTTATTATAACAGTAATAGAAGTCATAGTAGTAGTTATTAAAATACCTTACTAAACGACTTATTTACATTGTATTCCTACTTTCATCAAAACATTCACACAGTCATACACATCACAAATATTAATCATTTCATGATAGTTTATTTAATGTTTATTGGTGACCCAGGTGCTCACAAGGACAGGAGAACCAAAAGATTGGTACTTACCAAAAACTACCATGAAATGACTATCCACTCTTATCTCTGAAATTACTTAACTAGTTTAGTTTTCTCTTTTAAATTTTTATTTAACCCCCACTAAAAGGGTGGATTTTCCCTTGAATTTCTTGAGAGAGTATATAATCTCAGAAGAAGACTTTACAATACTGGAATAATACGAATATAAAATGATAAAAGAAAAATAAATCACTTATTGGGGTCAAAGTGGAGTAACGTATTAAAGTTTCCACGTAAAATTTTATTTTTTGATTGAAAGCCACTATAACATTTCATGAAAAAGGCATTGTGGAAAATAAGAGCCTATGTCGGGATTTTCCTAGTTAAGAAGCAAACGTAGACAAAAGCGTACAGAAGGTCTCAATACAGAGAAGGGGATAATTCCTGTAATGGCGACACTCAACTGAGATTTTAATTGGTTTTCACTTTCAGCTATGTGGAAAAGTCTGATAAGGAGAGGAAAGTATTAGTTTTTTGTTTGATGTAATGTTATATTTTAAACATTATTTTTTATTGTGCTTCTTTTTTTTTTGGACAAAAACTAAATTAATGGGATTTAAAGTGGTATAGGAGCATAGAGGCTTGCCTTAAATCAGAAATTCTAAGTTGATAATCTGATCATTTTTCTTATTCAGGTAAAACCAAAATCCAAAGCCTCTTCCTCTAGATTCTTTAAGACTATTTTGGAAATGATATCATTTGGGGTTACTTGCTACTCATGAGGGTGGAAAAAAGCTCGTCAAATTCAACCTTATCAAGTAAAATCAGGCAAGAAGGCACAGTTTTTAAACTAAATTCCTGTTTTTACAATTATTGTACATTAAATAATTATGGCTGGAGACATAATTATTTTCAATACGCAAACCTCCTTAGAGCCTTGTAATGCTTGGAACTTGCTTTGAAGTTTAGAAAGCTTTGGATATAGTTAACATGCCTGAAAAACCCTGAACATGTTAAATCAGAATGAAATCAGCAGCAAAAGGGGAAAGTGAGGATAGAGAATATTCATTCTGTTTTGAAAGATGCCCAGACAGTCATGTCAGGACAGCTAATATGCATTTGCTTTTGTATTCATGCTGTTCAATTACATGTGGGATCATGAAAAATTCCCAGCGGCTCTGCTGCATTTTTTTGGCCCATTGTTCTTTTTTTAGAACTTTGATTTCACTTTAAAAAATGCATGAAATTTCTACCTTAGGGCAAACTATTTCACCCCATGTGTCTTCTATTGAAATAGCTGTAATTTACAGAATCTATAGATAAAGAGGTCAATTTGTTTTATAGTCTGTGATATTTTTCAGGAACTATCCTTGATTTGTAGATTCAGAACTTGAGATGTCAAATATTTGCTGTTCAGCTAACAGTGCACCACGGAATTAACGTTCTCTTGTCTTCTGGAGTCCTGAGCGCCTTCTGAGTCCCCTGCTCACCATCTCTCCCTCTCCCTTTGCCCATCGTCCTCGAATGTCAGCCCCCGGACTCCTGCCGGCCACTCTCACCTGCAAAGTGGATTGGACTGTGCTTTCCTTGTTAACACGGAGACTCATGCACCTTACAGAGCTGTGCTAAAGACAGATTAGCACCTACGTTAGACTTTCTTCTCCACAAATCAGAAAAATTAAAAATTCAGAAGAGTAAAGTTTGAAGAGTAAAACAAAATGTGAACAGTGGGCACTTGTCTGAAATGTTTCGAAGCTGGAATAAATATTGGCAATTACATTCTCTCTTCTCGGGCATCTTATGTTGTAATTATTTATTTACTTACTCTCATTTCATGAAAATTTCAAAGTGGCTTACAAGAAATTAGTACAACAAATGGGAAACCTGCAGATGCATACTAACTGTTCTCAGCTAAAATTCTCAACTTTTCTATGTGTTTAATGTTAACATATTGGTAACTGCTAAAAAGCCTAATTGGTAATGATTAAATGGTAACAAAGCAAGTTCATGTACAGTGATCGACTCATTTATCTAAATGTTATACATTCCTATAAGCAATAGAAAAATCCACATAGCTGTTTTATTTTTGTCTCAGTAAAGGTGAGATCTGCCCCCACCCCGTTAGGTCTGGATGTGGAGACCGATGGCTCCACAAATACACTACAAGGGTATGAAGAGGTGTAGTACTCACTAAAAGAAGATTTCTGGGGAAGGCAGTGCAGCCTCCCAAGCTGGTCTAAGAAAAGGGATAGGCAAGTGGATTTGGTTTTGATTGTAGACAGTTATGTTCTCAGATGAGATGTGTGTCGGGATCCTGCCCCGGGGACAAGGTCTCTCAATACCTGTGGATGACTGGGAAAAATGAAAATCAAAGTGCTTATCGGCCCAACAGGGATGTTTATGAGCTGTTATCTCTTGCAGGTTAGGCTTCCAATAAAAGTGAAAACTGCCTCGACAAATAATTTAAGTGTTATTTAAAAAATAAACTAGTTAAATTGTTTTTATTCCACCTTGCTCAACTTATTTCTCAGTGTTCCACCTTTCAGGGGGTGTTTTCCCTTGGCAAGAATCAAGTCTTCCGTCCCCATCCTCCCTACAGCGCAGCTTAGCATAGTTTGAACTTTCCACTGGTGCTAAAGGAAGCAGCCGTCGGGGCTGCCTAGATGGGGGCCTGGGGAAAGGTGGGGGCGATGGGGTCTAAAAGCTGCTGGGAGGTCAGTCATCAAAAATGCAGCCAGGGCTTTATTACTAAAGCAGTAACAATTACCTTTTTCAAGTCAGTCTCTTGATATTTTCCCTCATTTCTACCTGCATCGCCATTTTTCCTTCTCTCTCCCTAAAACTACTTTACTTATTTCTCTTCATGGAACTGGTCACCTACGACCAACATATAACTGAGTCTTTGTTCACTGTTGGGCTTTTGTAGGGGAAATTGTAACCTCCCCAGGTGAAGATTGCGTCATCTGTTTTGTTTATACCTGTATCAGCAGCACCTAGACGGTGAAAGAAACGTAATAAGCACATGGTGATTGTTACAACGTAAATGTCCATCTGCTTTCCTAGACTAGAAGCTCCAAGCTCCACAATAGCAAGACTGTGTCTGCTTCTGCCCTGGTGATGTCAGTGACTCAGTGAGCAACGTTTCACACCTTAGTAACTACTGGTGGAAAGATTCAATCCGTCTAGTTACTTTGATACGCCGAATCTTATAAGCTTCTCCTATATCTTTTGCTTTCAGTAAAGACATTAACTCTATCTGTTATGAAATCTTGGCTCACTTCAGTGCCAGATTAGAACTTGCACTTAATGGCTAGAGCATGTTAAATGAGTCCTATTGATTCATTTAAAAGTTTGGGCAGTAAAAAAAAGGAGTTGACAACTTGCTATTGATAGCAAAGTGATGCTAAAATTTTACAGAATTTAGGGATTATATAGACATGACTAATAAGGAATATCTTAATTTTTAATAAGAAATGCCTTCATTCCTGGAAAACCAAGTGAATTTTTAATTTAAAATCAGTCCTATAAATTACAGGATAACACAATTGAAATCAGGGAAAATCCGATGAATAACCTTCAGGAAAAAAATCTATTATGTGTGTTTAGTAAGACACTAAATTGTCCCGTGGACATAAATGAATAAATATATAAATAGACACATACATAGAATGAAAGACATATAAAACGGATAATGTCATTTTGGACATTAATGGGTAAATTAGATGTGGCTTTCCAGTTTAACTCTCATGAGAATAGAAAAATTAGTGCTTTAGAATTAAACAATGCTTTTTTGATTTATTAAATGTTCTGAGACTTAGGCTGGTTATTTTTAATTCTTCTTAAACATTTAGTTCAGTCTAATTTAGTAACTGTTATTACAAAAGCATTTGATATTCTGCAGCTGTGCAATTATATGGCTGCCAAGCTTTGTGATTGATTGCAATGTTGTCACATCCTGGGAAAGGTAGCCGAGCCCAAACTCCTCAGTGTGCAAGCCTTCTTCAGGGTAAGCTTTCAACTGGCTGCTTTTTACTAACTATGGAAGGTGGAGGAAGGTGGAGAGCTAGAGGCTTTAGTCTGTTGCTCAGCAACCAGGCCTTTCCTTTTAGAAAACAGGTCAAGAAGAAGGAAAAGAGATGAGGAGGTGATTAAATGTTTGCCTGCCATCTCTGATAAAGCAGAAATCTTCTGAATAGAAATTGCTCTGGACACATGGGGAAACCCATGGGGAAACAAGTTAATCTTATTAGGCAAGGGGTTAATATCTGTTTGTTATAAATATTATTTCCCCATCACCTGGGGGAAAGTTGTAAATAGCCTGCTCAGACCAATAACATTTTATTTGGTAAAGTCCAAAATTTTGGTATGGTATGACCATCATCTCAAGGTCAAAGAAAATTCATTATTGAATGACAAGATAGGATATTTCATTTTCTTTGGTGGACTTGTTATTTCATTATTCAGAGGCAGTTTAAAATGTCATAATAAGATCTAGGGTTTTTTTTTTTGTTGTTGTTGTTTGTTTGTTTTTTGTTTTTTGTTTTGCAGTTTTTGGCTGGGGCTGGGTTTGAACCCACCACCTCTGGCATATGGGACCAGCGCCCTACTCCTTTGAGCCACAGGTGCTGCCTGATCTACAGGTTTTTTGATGACATAATTTATTGACATGTCTTTGTTCATCTAGTATTTACTTAGGGTACTGATTTATAATGTTGCTTAGGAAATATTCTAAATGAAAAACTACATTGCAAAATCTGGAATAACT
>CAUYQV010124488.1:0-11999 GCA_963574575.1 Galagoides demidoff
TTCTTGATCAAGTACTACCTAAAATAGACATGATTTTAAAAGTTATAATAATTTTGGACAAGTAAACCTTATTTTCTGATTTGTATCATCTTTCAAAAATGAATATATAAAAATTTATGTGTCAGCTGTCTGGAGAATTTGCATATTGACTAAGTAATATGAGATATTATGTAATTATTTTAGTTTCCTTTGATGTAATGAAATGGGTTTTGGGGGATGCATAATGTAATATTTATGGATGAAATCTTATAACTTTGAATTGACTTTACAATATTCCAACAACAGCAAAAAAGAGCTACCAGGGTAAATTAGGCAAGCACAGCAAAATTGATTGTTGTTGGAGTTAAGTGGTGAGTATGTGAGTGTTCATTGTTCTTTGCTCTTTCTTGGTAAAATTAGATGGAAATAGATACATATGCATATATTAGTGAAAATGTTCTCAACAAAGAAATGAGAAACATGTTTTAAATCATTGTTTTCCCTGTGAACAGTTCTGTGGTGGCAAATACAACTCATGCCTCAAACATTAAAGAAAAAATAATATGCAATATTCAAAAAGAAAAGAAATATGTCACCTAGATGATTATTATTAATAATGGGAAAGAAAAATCAATGCAAAAAATTAAAAAAATTATTTTGTGCACTTCTAAAAGAAAAGAGATGTGTTCTATTAAATATTTTAAAGAACATTCTTAAAAAAGGAAGTTCTGTGCATTTCTTCTTTGGATTCTTACATGTTGCAACTTTCATCAGGGAAACTTTAAGACTGATGAATGCTTTTATACTTTGCTATTGATTTTGGTTATTTCAATGCCCATTATGAGCATGATGGATCATGAATGCTATTTCCACTAAGCTATCTTCAGTCATGTAAATGATACAAGCAATCTTCCCTGTATCAGCACTCCAGGGGACATAGAGGCATGGGTAATGGCAATAACGAATATTCCTTTACTGTTTTGGTCACTTAGTCTACCTGAAGTGTTCAAGATAACCCTTAGATCTGTTGATGAAATAAGGAAGCAATGAAAATATTAAAATTATTACCCACAGAATACTATTTTAATTAATACTACACATACATACCACAAATATAGAAAAAAATGTAACTATCGGTCCTTTAACATTGTTTAAAAGAACCTCACTTAAAAGATAATTTTAAAAAATCTCTTCTAAGCTACATTTTAATCAAGAAGATTAGCGATTCAGTGATCAGCAACAATAACTCAATAAAGAAAGACTACATATTGAGAAAACTAAAATTATCATCAGCAAGATCTTACAATCTGATTCACTATTACATGTGTTTCATTTAAGATGTATGATTATGAATACTGCAGGCGTGAAGTGTCAAAGTTTGCTTCATGGAGATCAAAGTAAATGTATGTGTCAAAAAACCATCTTAAAAAAAAAATCTATTCTTCTGCAATGCATTAGTAATCCAGATTCTATTAAATCCCTTTACTTAAATAAAACTTTGGATTAACCTCTTACTCTGCCAAATAAGATTGAAAGTAAATAACTTTCCCTCTACATGCAAGGACTAAATACAGCTGTTTCAAGTACCAAATGATAAGTTAATCATCGAGTTTAAATAGTCAGTGAATTTCCCACTGATAGAAAACCCTTCAACAGCATGCCCAGATATCTGTCTCCTCTCATCTTCTTATACAAGCTCAAATCTCTTTTCATCTTCCTTCTCTGTGCAAGAATCTACTTTTCTATAATAGTATTTCAAGCTTGAACTACTTGGCTGTAGCAGTCTAATTAATCACATTATACCACCTTCCATGCAATTTAATTAGAAGGATCAGAGGAAAATTTATCAATCGCCTCTGCTTATCAGGTCACTCTATCTATACTCCCTACCCCGCCATTGTAGTTGCATACTTTGAATTTCGGTCTTAGTATGTCTAACATAGCATATTATATATAATAGATGTGTATATATATTAGAATTTGACTCATTTGCTTTAGAGTACTTGCAGTTATTATTGTAGATAGTAATGGATTTTATTCTCCCTATCCTTACTCTCTGCTTTTGATAATTACTATTGTCTATGTGTAATTCCAGGCTCCTTGAAAACTGGGACGCTGTCTATTCTACTTCAGGCAGTACCATAAACTGCTATACAAGTATGCAAATTAAAAGACGTTACTATATGCTGTAAGCACATAATATACTTAGTAAAATCTTAGAGTGACTTAAATAATTTGATTTAACATAACATTTTCATTATTTTTAGGGGGGGGAAATTTCTCTGGGATTTATTATAAATTTAAATATTGTTCACATATTTATTTTTCTGCAGAAAACAGAATTCTGTTTGGTGTTTTATTGATGTGAAAAATTCAAACCTGAAAAAAATTGTTCACTTTGTATTTAATATGAATTGTTCTATGTCTCTCCTATCATCTGAATGAAAGCGTGTAAAGGAAGCATAGAGATTGGCAGGTGAGCTGAAAAGGGCAAGCCAAGAGGCACTGATACCAGAGAAGAATAGTGCTTATAACGATGGTTGCTTATTTTAGGAAATCAAATACTTAGTAGAGAGATAAGGAGAGAAGCAAGAAGAAGACAGTATGGAAGCCCTGGAAATATCTCCTAAGGAAAAACACCTCCGTTTTGGGGCAATACTTATTTTTTGTGATATATTGAGATACAGCTTGTATGCAGCTGCAAGATATGATTGTCGTATAAAACTCAATCCACTTGACAGTCTTTTTCTTATTCACTATCCTGTGGTGCAATGCTTGTGAAGAATATCTTGGCAGACCTGTATGAACTTTAAGCTTCCAACACTAGTTTTCCCTTCTTATCCAACTCTGTAAATCCCAATGATATTTTAATCACATTTAAATTGTACTTTGGACCAAGAAACGATCAATAGAACTACATTGAGCGAAAAGAGCTTATCAGCTTGTCAGCCCTCAACAAATCTATGACATTACAATGGTTTTCATTCCCATTTCGCAGATGGGAAAACTGAAGCATGGTGAACATTAGTAACCTTGTCTAAGATCATATAAATCATACATCAAAGCAAAGATTCGAGCTGAAGGAGTCTTATTCCAGTACTGCATGTTCTTATCAATACCTATGTCATCTTTCTGATATGAATGTTATGCCACTTACTCTTCATAATGCCATTTAATAATAACATTTTATGAAGCTTTAGGCTCAAAAAAATGTAAGTTTTAAAATGAGTATAAATCAGTATAAGTCATTTACTTGACTAATTTATTCATTAATCTGTCAAATGCTTTTAGATACCTTATTTCATGATATTCATTGTGCTATAATCCTGTACTCTCAAATTACAAAGAAATTACAAATAAAAACTTCATGTTTTCTTTTCTCAGGTCTAGAGGAATAGAAGAAATAGTATTCTCTATTGTTCATGATGAAAAATGGAAATAAGATGTTATTTTACAAATTATTTTCTTTAGAATTTTTTAAAGTTATATCACAGAATAGGCACTCAAAAGAGACTACCTACATCTGCTTAGGTTAAAATTGAGACTAATAACAATTTCAGGGAAGCCGAAGCAAAGCAATTGTTCTGAAAGAGGACTGTGTAACTGAGTAAAGTCTCTGGGATCAATCATAAATGTGACTATTTATTAATCCAACCCTCTGGACTATAACAGAGATTTTGGGGTTTTTTTTTCTGGAGCCCTCTAAAGGCAATCTTCTTCAGCAATATGCGTTTATTCTAAGCAGTGGACTCCATATGCAAATTCTGGGTTACTTTGACCTGGAAAGAGGCAGCCTCCATGGTGCTTGAACAAACACAAAAGTCCTATGATTGACCAGATTCAACATCCTTAGCTACAATCATCAGAGTGTCCGCGTTTCCTCCACACAAACATCTCAAAATAGATGGCTGCTTAGTGGCTTTCTTCAACTTTATTATACTTAGTAAACTTATGCACTGACTATACTTTCCACCAAAATTATTGATGGAGCAAAAATGAAGAGCTATGAAGAGTTATTTTTTTCCCATGGCCCCATAAAAAATGAATTGACCCACGGCTGCAGATAGGAGAAGTGTAGGCATATGAGATCATGTTAGTTTAGTTGTTTTAATGCTTCGTTATCTCAGTATTTCCTCCTTACATACTTTCAGCAACATTTGCTCTTAATTTTCTTAGGGTTATGACATCGATCATTATTCCTTTTTACTGGAAAGTATTGTTGTATATTTGTCTGAATCTTTCAGTCTGTCTAAGATCAGAGTGAATAGCATCAGCAGGGTGCCTGAGACACCTCAGAGCAGGGGGGAAGGTAACATTCACCTCAATGGTTCCTCTCACAGTCTGTAATCAGACAGAATGGTAGAATGCTTAAGAACACAGACTAGATTATCAAACAGATCTAAGTTTAAATCCTGCTCTTACACTTATCATGTTTTTAATTAAATCCATTTATGTATCTAGGAAATGTTGATAATGAAACTCCTCACCTCAAGTAGTTGTGGAGAATTAAGATAATTAATGGAAGTATTTAGTGCCAAGTCAGGCATCCATTAGCCATATAACCATTAACATGCGTATGAATATATTACAATAATAATAATACTTTAGATCCCTAACTAGAAGAACATTGACGTGGGGCCCAGATCCTTGATATATACATTTGCACATGTTTACTGCAGCATCTTGCAATTTCATATCAATATTTACTGCATTATGCTATATCACAATGAAACAGTATGCTCCTCCCTTCTTTTAAAAATAGGGTCTCACTCTATTGCCCAAGCTGGAGTGCAGGGGCACCAATCATACCTCCCTGTAGCCTTGAACTTCTGGGCTCAAGCAATCCTCCTGCTTTAGGAGGATTTCCTTCTGAGTATTTGGGACTACCAGCATTAGCTGCCACTCACTGCTAATTTTTTTTTCTTTTATTTATTTAAAGACAAGATTTCTCTCTGTTGGGCAGGCTTGTCTTGACCCTGCCAGGCCCCAAGCAATCTTTTAGCCTCAGCATCTCTAGTCACTGAGATTATAGATATAAGCTACCACTCCAGCACATTCATTGTTAGGATATGGCAGTCCAGTCTTTAGTATACTAAACTAGTACAAAACTTTTCTAAGATATGAATTCAGAGAATTAATGAAATATAGTAATAAATAAGTTTTTAAAAAACAGAAACTTTCAATTTTGTAGGGAGTAGAGAATTCCAAAAAAGTTGAATTTTGATAGATTTTTCAAAAAGCTCAAAAAGTTGATTATTTCCATTTGAGGTAAGAAAAATGGGATAAGAAAATGGAAAAAAGATACTATATTTATTAATTTTCATTACAGAAAGAAATAATAATGAATAAAAAGTGATATGTAGTACTTTAAAAACTTATAGCACGAATCATGCAGTGCAACTTGAGTTTTCTGATGAAACTATGATTATATGCTAGGATATGATTGGAATGAGGCCTGACCCTTGAAATCTGAAAGTCTAATAAAGCAAATTAACATACTTAGCAAGTTATAAGGAGAATTATATGTTAGAAGAAAAAAGCATACTAGCATCTTAAAAATCACTTTATAAATTGTTTTATCTCATTTATAAATTATTTTTATCAATTAATTAAAATAGGATTCCAAAAATATAGAGAAAATATAGATTTATCTTTGGCTAAATTACTGCTAGATTAAGTATATTACACTCCTTATTTCTATCATGAAATTACATCATTGTTTCATATTAATTTCTTTATAAACCTAAATTTGATTTGTTCCATATTTTGATTTATGGGACACTTTGTGTACCTAGTTTATTAGCTTTTTTTTAAAAAATACTCAAACTAAATTTCTCAAGCCAGTAACAAAATAAATGAACTGCAATGGTTACCTTTTACATATATTAATGAGGGTATAATTCTTTATACCAAAATCCATCAAATAAGGCCAAAATAGCATCTTTATAAAATTTAAAATAATTAATTTATTTATCATCAGAAAAGAAAATAATGATGACATTCCTTATTAATAAAAATTTCAAGAATTAACCTTTGGGTGCCATTAAGATTTTTTTGCTTGTGTTTTTGAATGGGAACAGATTTCTAATGCATCATTTATGCAGCAGACTGTAACCTCTCCTTCTGTTTTCTCTCAGTCTTTTTTTATCAATGCTCACAAAGCTCATTTTTCAAAATACATATTATTTTCTCAATAAATCAAGCAAGCTCCATGGGAGCATATCTCATCCTTTCATACAGAAAAGGAACAGCGAAACAATATTTAAAACTTACCAAGTGTAACTGATAATCTCTATTCACTGCTATAAATTTGTAATGATCTAGTTATGTTGTTTTCTGAACCATATTTTCTCTTATCCAAATACCATGGATTATTTTTAATCACACCGTTCATCACTAGGTCTTTCAATACAGATTTTTTTTTTCTGTGATGTGAAAAGTGCATGTTAGCGTAAGTAGGGAAAAAAGATTTTAAAAGTGATAAAGACTTTTTAGCTATAGCTGATGATGAGAGTTTCATATGGAGAAATAACAGACATTTTATTTTGCAAGATATTCTAATTTTTTCTTCAAGATTCAAAACCACTCTAACAAATCTCTTCATTGAATCCAGCTACAATAATCCCCCTAGAGAGCCCAGTGGAGTTTGATGACTTATTCTGGAATGACAGAACTCACCAATGGACCCAAGGTTGGTTCCCTATCTTTGTCATGATCTAGAATTCTCTCCATCACAGGGTACTGATGGGCACCTTGCTCAATCATAGGCTTTGATTTTATGGTGGTTACTGAACAACTAGAAGTAGAGAGGATCTTGGTGACTTTTATTGTATGGTAGAGAAAAGATTTGGAAGAAATTGATGTTAGGTGAAAACAGACACCTCATTAAGAATAAAATAATAGTTTTGGTTATCTAAGTCTTAATACTTACAATGACAATACCTAGGCATATTCTTAGGGTATATTTAATAAATAATGTTTAGCTTCACCACTGGAGTATGAATTATGAATAAAGCATTAGTGTATGGAAATGCAGTCTTTGTTTCATAGTAGGAACTACGCAGTGAGCACTGAGCTGCAGGACCCACGGCAGTATAACCTCCACTACATACATATATATATCAACCAGTCTTTTAGGAAAGGAGTATGGAGAATCCTCAAAGAATTAAAACTTGACCTTCCATTTGATCCTGCAATTCTATTACTAGGTCTATCCAGAAGAACAAACATCATTTTACCAGTAAGACATTTGCACCAGACTGTTTTCTGTGGCTCAATTCATAATTGCCAATTCATGGAAGCAACCCAAATGACCATCAAAGCATGAATGGGTCAACAAACTGGTATATGTATACCATGGAATACTATTCAGCCATTAAAAAAGATGCAAACTTTACATCTTTTACATTTACCTGGATGGAGTTGAAACACATTCTTTTTAGTAAAGTATTGCAAGAATGGAAAAATAAACATCCAATGTACTCTGTACTAATATGAAACAAATATATAAACAATTACATGCACATTTGAACGATAAAATCCAAATATAGTCTAGTATAGGGACAGGGGGAGGGGGAAGGGGACATGGTGGGGAGGATGATTGGCAGAGGAGGGAGGACACAAGGCTGGATCTCACCTCTTGTGCACATTATGAGGATGTATAACATGCTCCCTGGTTGAGGGGCTCTTTTACAACTGGAACTTTACCCTAGATGTGAGAACAATGTAACCTAAAAATGTGCACCCTCATAATAACTCAAAATAAAAAATTAATTCATTAATTAAAAATATATCTGATGAGGTCATTTTTTCTATACTTGTAAGTTTTATTTTGCCTCAAGAAAGTGTTTATTCAGAGAAACTCTTAGGTTTTCAAATGAAGACCATGTATATGGGGTACTAGGAATTTGACTCAGTTTCTTGATGTAATTCTTTAATTGTACAGCACAGTCAAATTAAAATATTAGAGGCCTCAGTCATTCATTTACAAGAAGAGAGAAAAGATTTTCAAAGAAGTTTTAAATGAATTTCTTCTTCAGGCCCAAAGTTCTAATTTCACTGTGGCATTTAAATAAATATTCACAAAATGTATGCAACTTTTTGTCAGTAGTCCAAATGCCTACTAGGTATCCCTGTCTAGCCAGTAGTTTCCTCTCTGTTGTGCTTACCCAAAAATGTGGAGGACAAAGGAGAAGTAATATTTTGGACACACAATACTGTTGAGCAAGTTTGCCATTCCATCCATAAACATCTTGAATTGTATTTAGCTAGAATCTCAATGAAATTGTGAATTCCAATGAGATGTTAATCACTTCATCTTGACTCTCTAGACAATTAAGTATGATACATGTTCGTGAAGCAATACAAAGTGACAGTGATGGAAATGGTGTCTGTGGATCTGAGGCATATTTCGGGGGAAAGCATAAGGGGGAAGAATCTGGAAAGGTAAAGCTTCATTCCAGGAGACTTACAATTGATGCTTTGGCAATTCTTAGTTTAGGTGAGAAAATATGGAGTGTAAGATCTAGGACTTATTAAGCAAAGTGAGAATATGTTTACTAGTTCTCTGAAGTTCATTGGTCTCATAATACTGTTTCTTAAGGAATGGTATTGGATGACTGGTAGTAATAAAAGTACTAATGTCATTAGTGAAGAGGAGAATATTGCAATACTTCACTTTATAAGAACTTTAAATTGTACAAATTGTTTCCCAGTTGAAATTTACTCACGTAGATAATTATGTACTACTTTTAATGCCACCTAAAGAATTTGAGTCAGAAGTAAAAGGCAGGTCACTGGATTCATCATCATTGTTCCTTCTGTCTGTTGATATTTTCACAATTCTTTAATTTTTAAAGTTTCAAAGAATTACAAATATGCAAGTGACTGCTATAATTAGAATGTTTTGTCCCCTCCAGAACAAATGTTGAAACTTAATCCCCAGTGCAATGGTATTGCAAGGTGTGGTCTTTGGGAATTGATAAAGTCATAAGAGCTCTTCCCTTTACAAGGGAATTAGATGCCCTTAAAGAAAGGCTTGATGGAGAGAGTTTGTCTCTATTTGCCTTCCACCTTCTGCCATGTGAGGACACAACATTTATCCCCTTTGGAGTATGCAGCATTCAAGGCACCATCTTGGAAACAAAGATCAGACAGTTACCAGATAACAAATGTGCCAGTGCCTTAATTTTGGACTTCTCAGCTTACAGAACTTGGAGAAATAAAATTCTGTTCTTTATAAAGCACCCGGGCTCAGGAATTCTTTTTCTAATAGAAACATAAAACATACACAAAAGGTGACACAAGACTATGATGAAAGTTATTTCCTACCCAGTAACGTTTTGTGTGATAGTTCCATTCAAGTGAACTCCTATTCTTTTTCTGGAAAAATTATTTTTCTATTTTTTTATGATGCTGCTAACTTCATGAGTTAATAATAGGCATTATAAAGTAAGAACTAAGATTACAGATTCCGGAGCCATACTGCTTATATTCAAATTTCAATATTGTTATGTAAGTAGCTGTGTGACCTCACACAAAATAACTAACATATCTGTATTTTGGTTTTCTCATCTATAAATTATAAATATATGTATTTTACGATCTCAATATATGTATTCTATGTAAGCCATATTTTACAATGATCAAATAAACAAATAAAAGGCATCTGAGAGTATACAATGTAATACTATTATAAAGTATAGGTTTTAACTTAAGAAAATAGGTATAGATGAGACATTTCTTAAAATGATAGAGGCCAACTACAATAAACTCGCAGCCAGTACCACACTAAATGGGGTAAAATTGGAAGCATTTCCACTTAGAACTGGAACCAGACAAGAATGTCCTCTATTGTCATTAGTCTTCAGCATAGTGCTAGAAGTTCTAGCCAATGCAATCAAGCAAGAAAAGGATATCAAGGGTATTCAAATGGGGACAGAGGAGGTCATATTCTTTCTCTTTGCTGATAATTATGATCTCACACTTAGAAAACCCCAGGGACCCAATCACAAGCCTCCTGTAAGTGATTCTAAGGATACAAAATCAATGTTCATAAATTGATAGCCTTCATATACACCAGAAACTATCAAGCTGAGAATCAAATCAAAGACACAATACTGTTATTATAGCTTCAAAGACAATGAAATATCTTGGAATAAACCTAAAAAAAAAAAAACGATATGAATGATCCCTACAGAAAGAACTATAAATCCCTGAGAAAAGAAACAGAATACATTAACAAATGAAAGAACATACCAAGGTCATGGCTGGGAAGAATCAACAATGTTAAAATGTCCATATAACCCAGAGCAATCTACATATTTAATGCAATTCTCATGAAAGTACCAACATCATACTTTGAAGAAGTTGAAAAAATAGTACTTAATTTCATATGGAACCAGAAAAGATCCCAAATAGTCAATGCAATTCTAAGAGACAAAAATAAATCTGGAGACATGTTATCCATCTTCAGGTTATACTACAAGTCTACAGTGATCAAACCAGTGTGTCACTGGTAGAAAAATTGAGATATAGATCTATGGAATAGCATAGAAAACTAGAGATGAAACCAGCCACATAGTGCCATCTGGTCTTTGATAAACTAAACAAAAGCATACACTGGGGAAAAGAATCCCTATTTAATGAATAGCATTGGGAGCACAATACCGTTAGACACAGAAGACTGAAAGTGGACCTGCACCTCTCACCACTTACAAAAATTTACTCTCTTTGGATAAGAAATTTAAATTTAAGACAGAATGACGAAAAGTCTAGAAGAAAGGGTAGGAAAAACTCTTGACGATATCAGGCTGGGCAAAGATCTTCTGAAGAAGATCTCCATAGCAATTGCAGCAACACCTAAAGTAAGTAAATGGGATGTGGTCAAGCTAAAACATTTTTGCACTAGTAAGAGTACAGCAGCTAAAGCAAACAGACAAAATTTCAGAATGAGAGAAGATATTTTCATGCTACGAATCTGACAAAGGGATGATAACAGGAATCTGCAGAGAATTCAAATTAATCAACAAGAAAAGATCAAATCATCCCATTTATAAGTGGCCAAGAGGTATGAACTAAGTCTTCTCTCAAGAAGACAGATGAATGGCCACAAACATATGAAAAAAATGCTCATTGTCCCTAATCATCAGAGAAATGCAAGTCAAAACCACTCTGAGATATCACCTAACCCCAAAGAGAAGAGTCCACATCACAAAGCCCCAAAACTGCAGATGCTGGCATGAATGTGAAGAAAAGGTAACACTTTTACACCGCTGGTGGGATTGCAAATTAATACAATCTCTATGGAAAGAAGTATGAAGAATCCTTATAGAGCTACAAGTAGACCTTCCATTGATCCTGCAATCCCATTACTAGTTATCTACCCACCAAAAAAAAAAAAAATCATTTTAGCATCAGAATATTTGCACTAGGATGTTGATCAGTGCTCAGTTTGGAATCACCAAAACATTGAATCAATCTAAGTGCCCATGATCTCATGAATGAATTAATAAACTGTGGTATATGTTACCATGGAATACTATTGAGCCATAAAAAAGATTGGGGTTTTACATCTTTTGTATTAACCTGAATAGAGTTGAAGAACATTCATCTTAGTAAAGTATCACAAAAAAAGTAAAAGCAGGTATCCAATGTATGCAATAGTAATACAAAACAGATAAACAACTAATAGCACACAGGAGGGATAAACACAATTTCAGGGGGAAGGATGGAGTAGGAGATTGGTGAGCTCTCATCCAAGAGGCACAATGGAAGGGTGTACAGTGCATCAGCTGGGTGAAGGGATCAACTACAACCTGACTTTACCTAACAAACGCAAACAATGTAACCTAATCATTTGTACTTCCATATTAATCTGAAAAAAACTAAAAAATAAAGCGTAGGTTTTAAATTATACTCACATCTCTATGGTCTCGCCTTTTTAATTTCTCTGTATTTCAATAGGCAGTTCATTTAATAAAGAAAATATTATTTCAATTGGTTTAATATAAACATGGAAT
>CAUYQV010124490.1:0-56902 GCA_963574575.1 Galagoides demidoff
AAACAATAACTGAGAAAATGACATGAAGGCTGTGTTGATCAGTTTGATGGAAGTATTTCGGATTGCATGTGAAAACCCCACACTGTACCCCAGAAGTGCATTAATGTACATAGTTACCATTCAATTAAAAAAAAAAAAGATCCTGAAAAGGAGACAGCCATAGAGGGTAAGGTCCAAATTCTACATGTAATCTCTGTACAAATTTCTGACTGATCTGTGCTACAACATGTACAAGACAGACTATAAGCAGAGTGGCTATGGCTAAAAGAAGTGACAGATTTCAGCTGCTGCCTATCACAAAAAAAGATAGTTTGGAAGTTGAGTCTAACCAAGTTTATTGCTTACTTAAAGCAAAAAAAGTCAACACTTTCAGGGGAACATGACAGATTTCACAGTCTATAAGTGGTATCCCTAATAATATGGAGATGCAATTCGAAATTACTAGACACGCAAAGATAGAGAAGTTACTATAATTATATTCAATGAAATGAAGGCAAATATTCTCATAATGCAAGTACAAAAAGGAAATTTCAACATGCGAATAATTATTTAAAAACAAATAGAATTCCAGAGCTGAAAAATATAACTGAGCTAAAATAAGAGAACATTAGAAATGACATAGAGAGTAAATTCAGAGATAAATCAATAGTAATTTTCTAATTATACAGTTACCCATAGGATAATATAGCTATATAGCTAATATAGCTAATCTAATTATGTAGATATGGAGACCTAAATACAGAATAGAAGGAATAGGTAAAAAAAAAAAAAAAGAATTTCAAGAAATTTCTGATCCTATATTCTTCTCTTTCAAAGTTGTTTTAGCTATTCTACTTCTTTTTCATATAAACTTTAGCATTATCTTGTGTATATACACACAAGAAAAATCTTGTTAGTATTTTGACAAAAATTGTATTAAACTTGCATATCAATTTGAGAAGAATTAACATCTTTGTTATGTTGAGTCTTAACTTATTAACATGGTATATCTCTGCATTTATTTAGATCTTTTTATTTCTTTCATCAGAGTTGTGTAGTTTTTAGCATACAAATTCTGTATATTTACAGTTATTTTCATTTGTTGGTCTTTTATTCTATGACCTTGTTGAAGTGAATTATTAATTACAGTAGGTTTTTTTTTTTGTAGATTCCTAGGGATTGTCTACATAGACAATTATGTCATCTGAAAATAGGGACAGTTTACTATTTTTTCCCAAACTTCGTGACCTTACATATCCATTTATCATCTCATTTTGTTGTCTAGGATTTCCATGACTACGCTGAATAAAAGTGGTGAGAAAGGACATTCTTTCCTTGTTCCCAAAGGAAAAAAAATTCCGTATTTCACCATTAAATTTGATATTAGCTTTAGGTTTTTGGTAGGATCTCTACCAACTTGAGGAAATCATTCTCTATTCCTAGTTGGCTGGGTTTTTCATATAATGAATGGGTGTTAAATTTTGTCAAATAATTTTTATGTATCAATGGACATTATCATGTGATTTTTTTTTTGTTTGTATGTGGGTTATTTGTATGTAGGTTACATTAATTGATTTTTGAATATTGAACTAGCCTTACATGCTGGAATAAACCCCCACTTGGTCATGATATATATTTTTAAATGTATCGCTGGATATAATTAACAAATATTCTGTTGAGGAATTTTGGATCTGTGGTCAATGGGGATGCTTGTCTTTGATTTTTGCTCTTGTGTTTTATTCTTTGTCTTACTTGGCTATCAAGGTAATGCTGACCTTATACAAAGATGGAGATGTTCCTCCTCTTTTATTTTCTGGGAAGGATTATCTCGAATTGGTATATATTTTTTCTTTAAACATTTGGTAGAATTCCCTAATAAAATCATCTGGTCCTGAAGATTTGTTTTTCAGGTTTTAAAAAGTTAATTTACTTTCTTTAATAGCTATTGGACTATTCAAATTATTTCATTTTTTAGTAAGTTCTACGTGGTGTCTCTTTTAAGAATCAGAAATTTTTACCATCTTAGTACTTTTTTGTGGCTTTCATCTATTTGTATTCCTATGCTTCCCTGTCAACGTGGGAAATACATGCTTTCCAGAAAATAGATTAATCCAATCCCATCTACTATGTTTCTGCTTCCTCCAATTTTTCACATCTACTGGTGATCTATCTTAATTTATGTAGGGATATGTGTGTACAGATACATTAATGCATATATATGTGTATGGGGATGTGTGTATATGATTCTCACACACACACACACACACACACACATATGTATGGATGTTCAGAGTTTTAGATTTTGTATGAATGGAAAGAAACGAACGGTTTGATCAAATACAGTCTATGTTTTTTGTTTTTTTTGTTTTTTAGTCTATTTTCTCAGCATTAACCATCCTACCTCTTTCTCAGAGGAAATCTAAGTCCTAGGGCCAATTCTAAGTGTTCACTCTTTTCTGAAGATTTTTCTGACTGTTTTGTTTGCTGTATCCTTCTTTATAATTTTGACATCATCATCATCATTAAATTTTTCACATTGTAATGCAACATTGCTTTTTCCACACTAATGTCTTCATTAGATTTTAAAACCCTTGATACCAGGAATCATGCAATTTTCAGTTTGTGATTCCTAAGTATAGTTCTGTTCAGGCATCAAAGAGGCTGTCAACGTGTTTATTAAGTGGTGTATAAATGACATTCTTTTTTCTTACTATAATTATGCAAATGAATGCATTTTAACATTTTATGGGTCAAAAACTTAGCTAATTTGTTGAATTTTATTCTTCCCTTAATTTATTCTGAATAACTGTGATCAGGAAAATAGTTTCCATTAAAACAATCTTATGGTGGATTTTTCAGAGCTACATGTTAAATCTACTAAGCATAGAGTATAAACGTCTTAACACAATAATTAAGAAAGTGCAGTGAAGGCTATGTTAAACAGGTTGTTCTAAGTATTTCAAATTGTATATAAAACCAGCACCTTGTACCCCATAAATGCATTATTGTACACAGCTATGATTTAATTAAAAAATCATCTTTTGAAATGTGGATTATTTATTTGTTCATGTAGTACAGTGTTTTATAACCAGTACAAAGACTTTAGTAACAACTACTAAGGATATTTAGATAGTGCTAACTTTGTAAGTAGAATTCACTAGAACTAGCTCAGTCACTGGGTAATTAGGCATTTGCTTAGTGAGTTCATTTGTCTTGAAAATCCTGGGACTCAGGTGCATTCCTTACACAAGAATTAGCCTCTGTGGTCATTTTCTTACTTCTGTATTCAATTATTCCCGATGTTTAGCTTTATTCAGAGCATTTCATCTCATTATATTGCATCATCATGTACAAAAATAGAGCAAATTAAATATCAACTTTACTAACCTGTACTAACTGGTAGAAAACTAGATTTGGATTTCTGGAAAAACAGGAACAGTAGTTTGAAGAATAAATAATATAGTCAAATATTCGTACAGGTGCTGACTTTAATAAGGCTAACAAAGAAAGGACAATTAGAAAGTCTTAGTCCCTTGTATTTATATATATACCTATATATGCACACTCATATATAAACATATTAATGGTACTAGCAAGAAGCTTGATGCAAACTAATATCTTAAGAAAATTAAAGATTCTCCTTGTAATGTTCTTATAGTATTTATTCATTTGGTAATAGAGTTTTATAGTCAAAGAAAATACCAATATAATACTTTTAGTCCAGGAACCTCTCATGTAAATTATCACAAAGTATGACTTTGAGGAGTCAACAACATAAATATTAAGTATATTGCAATATGTTTATGTCTATTAATATAATAGTTTATCTCCACCTTCATCTGTTTCAAACATAAGGAAACCAAGATAATGGAGCGTACGTCATGCAAAGGTTTAAAATAACAGGTAGAATCAATACTGCCAATCAATTCCAAATTAACAAGGCTCTAATAAAATAAAAACCTGCCTAGCCTAAGAACCTGATCGCATAGCTATTCAGAGCATTCCCATTAGCCTCCTGTTAAAGTCTTTAATTCTAGTAATATTTTCAGCTGCTGAAGCATAAGACATCTCAATGAATAAAATAGCATTGTTTAGCTCCACAGTCACCTTCAAGAAGGAAACAAACCAGCCCCACAGTAGTACTGATTTACATTCCCATCAGCAGCATAGGAGGGTTCCCCTTTCCCTACATCCTTACCAGCATTCATTATTCCCTGTCTTTTTGATAAAAGCCCTTTTAACTGGGGTAAGATGATATCTCATTACAGTTTTGATTTTCCTTTCTCTGATGACGAATGAGGTGCAGGATTTTTTCATATACTTGTTGACCATTTGTGTGCTTTCTTTTGATAAATGTCTATTCAGATCCTTTGCCCATGTTTAATTGGATTATTTGATTTCTTCCTCTTGAGCTATTAGAGGTATGGTGCACTCCCATGTTTATTGCAGCACTATTTGCAATAGCCGAGATCTGGAATCAATCTAAATGTCCATCAATAGAAGAATGAATAAAGAAACTGTGATACATACACACGGTGGAATATTATAGAACCGTAAAATGGAATGAAATCCTGCCATTTGCAACAACATGGATGGAACTGGAGAACGTTATCTTAAGTGAAATAAACCAAGAACAGAAGACAAATCTTGCATGTTCTCATTCACGTGTGGGAGTTAAATATTAGAATAATTGATGTCATGTAGTCAGAGAGTAGGATAATGGTTTTCAGAGACTGGGACAGGTAGCAGGGAGAGGGGATAAAGTAGGGATGGTTAATGGGGGCAAAAATATAGTTCGATAGAATGAGCAATATTTGATAGCATAGAAAGTGACTAAACTCAAGAATAAGTTAGGGCATACCTTAAAATAACTAAAAGAGTAGAATTGGAGTGTTCCTAACACATGAAAAAAATGATAAATGTCTGAAGCAATGTATACCCCAATTATTCTGATTTGCATGGTATGCCTGTATCAAAACATCACATGTAACCTATAAGAAATACAATTGTTTATGTACCCCTGGTCATTCAACATTTAAAAATTAAAAAAGAAAACAATCAGCTCAATTTAGTATGAATTAGTAGTTTTCTGTTTTGTAAAAGTAATATGGAACCTTTATTGGGTTGGATTTAATTGACGTTTATGCTTATAATTCTCTCAGGGAAGCTCTTTTGTTAAATTATGAAAAGCTGCAAGGTCTAGAATATATGGTGAAATCAGCAAAAGCTTCAGAGACTAATTGGGTTTGAATGCTTCTGGTTCAGTAATTTATTCACCGGGTGACCATGGCCACATTAGTTGACCTCTGTGAAACTCGGTTTATTTACCTGTGAAATGAGGTTGTAAAAATATCTGACCTTATTGGATTGTTGCGAGCATTCAATGAGAAAACGTTTGATTTGTGGTGAGAATCTTTCTCATCTAATAATTGTGTAACCTTGGTAAGAGTAGAGAAAGGGGAAAGAAAATTAAAACCACATCAGGTATTGGCTTCTTTATAGGACTCTTCCCTGCTTCAAATGGTTTCTCTAATATATAGAAAAAAATAGAAGAACAGCGCTCAGATGCTTTGAATCTAAGATGCCAGTGATTGTAAAATATGTCTCAATTTCAGAGAATCTGAAATGGGATTAAGTATGGGTATTGGAGTTGATAATTTTAAGTATTTGTTAATATATTTTGAGCACTAACTATATGGTAGGTACTGTTCTCAATGTTATACACATGTTAAATTATGTATTCTTCGTTTTAAAAATCCATCAAGTAACTACTTTTGTTATCTCCGTTTTGCACAGAATAAGTAACTCTTTCACAAGAACTCAGCCAGTACACAGAGCTGAGCCACAGCTGGAAAGGACCTCTGTGTACTGTACTGAATTTAGCTCCAACACCAAGACATGGTCACTACCAGAAGCAGCACACCCGGTCTGCTAAAATTCTTTTACATAGAAGTCAAGGGCTGGGGGATTGGAGAGGGAGGAAGTGGGGGAATGGGAATTGGTATCATTTCAGCGTTGTCTATCACGCTCAAATGCCTATGAAATTGGCCTAATTATTTATTGATAAGGTCTAGGGTTAGAGAGGGCTGAAATAAAGGTGACTTTGTCAGTTAAGGAGAGTTGAAGCTGGAAGGAAAGAATTCAAATTTTCCCAGTGAAGCCAATCTGAAATTTAAAACAATACCTGAAGAGCAGCTGCCAAGCCCCTACCAATCGCTGATCTGTTTATTATCTCTATCGTTTTGCTTTTTCCCGAATGTCATGTAAATGAAATTGTACAGTATATAGTCTTTTTATATTTGCTTCTTTCACTTAGCAATATGCAACTAAGACTCATCCAGGTCTCTGTTTGGCCTGATAGCTCATCCGTTCATTCTGCTGTATGGATTGCACCATGGTATATTTGTACAGTCACCTGTTGAAGTTGCTTGGTTTATTTATACATTTACCTGTTGAAGTTGTTCGCTTTTAGACATTTGCATCTATGCATCCCGTGTTCCAGCCACTTCAAACTCTCCCTGGTCTCTGATTTTGCTATGTGCTTTAATTCTTGTGTGTCATTGCCAATGTCTATTTTTCTCTTTATAGAACTTCCCATAGGCATCCCTTCGCTGTACTTCACATCGCACCTGCAGCCAGATTCTATTGGGTGCCTTTCCCATATCCTTCTATACTATTGCTTCTCAAGCTTCAGTGTACAATTAGCCACCTGCAGATATTTTTAAAATGGCAGAGTCTGATTACGTCTGTATGTGGGAGAGCCTGAGATTTTTGCATTTCTTACAGTTGCCCAGGATGTTGATGCTGCTGGTATAGACACATGGTGCTATACTTCTTTTTCTTGGTTATCTCCACTAGATAAGGGTCTTCTTGAAGGTGGAGGCTATGGCTTCTTCACTTGACACAATTCTGTCCCAGACTAAGTTTTTGGACCTATTTTCCACCACCCATTTCTTTAAGTCCAGGTATGATTATCTGCCACATACTATTCTCAATGTAGGTATCTCGCATAAATGAAAACATGCTGATCAATTTACAAGTTGTAAATCTCTAATAGGGTCAGCTGATGGGATATATACTGATCCTTCATTCACGCATATTTGCAGATACAACACCCAAAGACACACCCTAAAAAGAACTGTAAAGGAAGGTCACAGTTCTCTATTTGGATGGGCAAACCAGTTATTCAAAAAAACCCAGTGAATACTTGTGAGAGAAACATAATGGCAACAATTAGTAGCGGAATTTGCCTTTTCCTTTGTTATTCATACTGAATGGGCACATACACAGCGAATAACACCACAAAATGGAATCTTCTACCAGTTTTTCATATGACTGTCCACCTTTTGGCAATGTGATTCTATAGCCACCCATGCTAGCATACGCTCAGGGAAGAAATGCAACCCCAAAACAATCACTTAAGAAAGGGGCAAATAAGAAATACATGTTGGAATTTTACAAAAGCACTTTAACATTAGATATATTCAAATGCTTTCTTCTCAGGAAGGTGGAATGATTTCAAGTCCTTTGTGTGGACAAGGTCATTCTTCGACGCTCTGAGAAAAACTGAACTGGCAATTCAACATTCAGACTTTTCTGGACTCTTGCCCATTTTAACAGGTTAAGTTAGTTTCATCCCACCCAAATATGTAACAATATTCTTGGCTGGGAGACCAGGGGTTCTATTTTATTTTTATTTTTTGTCTTAGTGTGACGTTTAACCCGGCAATTATGCATTTAGGATCCCATATATCTTTGAATAGAATGAGGCTGTGGTTATTGCAAGAAAGAAAGGGGCAGAGTTGAAATGCCAAAAAGCAAAAGTTCGGGATATGTTGGCCAAAACACAAAATACTTAAATAAAAATGTTTTTCCCCGGATGAGAGAGAATGGTGAAATGTGCTCAAACATCTGTTGACTTTGGTCAAGTCATTCCATTTTACAGTAACTCACCATATTAGAGACACTGGAAGGTATTGTTTGTTAATTTTATGTCCCCCCTGCTTGCCAAATATCTTGGCACTTAGTTTTGTGTCTGTTATTTAGCATCCTCTTTCACATAAATGTAGCAAAAAGACGTACAGAAACAAAATGTGAATAACACTCTCTTGGAAATACTCTGAAGTCAGGGTCTAGGATTGTCATAAATTTAAAGGACGTAATTATAGGGTGCCTTATAAAAACAGTTAAGTTGCTTTCCACGATGGCACATTTCCATTGATACATTTCATAGATTTTTTTTAAAAAGCTAATGTGTATATTTTGAATGCCTAAAATTCTTTTTCTATGTGCCCTACCAGAGAATCTGATATTTCAAATAAGAAGGATAAAATGAAATGTATATGAGTATCTCAAAGTAACCCCAATATTTATCAGGCATTTGTAGAAATTTATGTTGGTGATAAGACCTCATCCTTATATTTCATGACCACTATGGAATCTCCCTGGACCCCAAACACTAAATTACCTCTTTTATATCCTCTTTATTGTTTTGTAACTCCAAAAATGATGCTTTGTCCCTCGAAATG
This sequence comes from Galagoides demidoff, assembly GCA_963574575.1. NCBI lineage: Eukaryota > Metazoa > Chordata > Mammalia > Primates > Galagidae > Galagoides > Galagoides demidoff. The sequence continues at coordinate 8,508 of CAUYQV010124490.1, forward strand.
TTTCTATGTTGTTATTTTTCTGACTATTTACACAGTTGGCTACTTGGAAGAGATGCTGTTGATATTCTTCAGAAGCCAAATAAGGATAAAATAAAGAGGAAAGACTTTTAGAGACCATAATTTATTTATACCCAAATAAAACTTGTACTTAACTCAAATTGGGAACAATTCGTGTTCAAGTATGCCAAGAAATTACATTGTTAAGCGCACAAGAAAATTTACACTCTCAGAAGAGCTGCAATACGAGAAAGGATAAATATTTTTATTCATTAGTTGTTCTTGGTATGAAACATGTACCTGGGAAGAAAATTATTACAAATAGATGTTAAGGGGCTGGCTTTTTCAATTTGCACATATTGACTGCATTGCTCGGAAATAAATGGAGAATTCTATAATTTTCATTTAAAGACGTTATCATAAATGATAACTTTGCTAAGCAGAGCAACTTGTGGTAGTGGAAGGGAGACTACACTGGAAGTCAAGAGATCTGGAGTCATCTTTGCCTGGTTTTTTTTTTTGCCACTATGAAAACTAAATTGAATTAAACTTTGAATGGGCTGATCAAGGTGCCAGGCTTGTTACTTGTATTCAAAACATATTCAGATCCTATTTACTTTTTTCAACTTTCATCCAAAATGTATAATACCTATCAGATACATGTAATCATTCAAAAATATATAATTACATAATATAAATTTATCTCCTGTAACTGCAAATGCGTGTTATGCGTGTAATGTTATGACTTTCAGTTTTACTCCTTCTGTATAGACATCTTAATTCTCAGCCAGATTTAGCCTTATTTTATGATTCTGTTCATATGTTATGACATCTATACTCATGTTTGTAGTGGTAAGTAACAAAGATGGAAATAGATAAAATGAAATATTCATTAGATTTCTAAAATAGATTACTATTTTTTCTAATTTATAAATGTTATTACTCTTTTCCTCTAATTTAATTAATACATCTTCTAGTATTTTCTCTAAAACTGTAAAACTCTATAACTAAAAATATATTAATTTATATTTTTCACATGTTTTTTTATCATATTCTGACACAGTGGTTTTCTTGATAATGGATTTTATTTTACCAGCATCATTATTTAATGGTTGAAATTTTGGTAATAAATAGAGAAGAGTACTGCAAAGTGAGTATTACAAAGCCTAGGGAGTTAGTTTCAGGGGTCCTATAGTAGAAGATGATGAAAACCGATGAAATAAGGATAATAGAAAGAGGCAAAAAATGAAACCATCCAGCAATATAGAAATTTACTACCTCTCTACATCTTCCCTGATAAACACACACAAACATACATTTCTAGGAATATGAATATAGATTCCTTTGCAATATCAGTTTTTGGCATGGGGTTACGATAATTTATATATAGACTTTCTTTTTTGACTTTGGAAAAAGAGACAGAAAACAATAGATTTCTCTCTTTGTGATGATACCCCGCAGAGGTACAAAAGGAAAACCAAAGGGGTAGTTAATAAAGGTGGATTCAAGCTTTTTCTTCTCATTTGTCCCCTAGGTCTTTCTAAAATACTTGTTCTGGATATGTTTCTTACCACTGGGATGCTCCATCGCTCATATATATTTCTGCAGGTTACCCTGGATGACTTTGGATTCTTATCCAGAATTCACATTTTTTTTTAATGCATGGAATGGGGAGAATAACAATCACAGTCCCAGATACCCTCTCCCCTCTAGTCTTGCCAGAAGCAGCTAGCAATCATAGGCACTAGTGCCTGAGTTTACAATTGTAGCTACTACTCTTGTCCTCAACTCCTTACTGGTGGTACATTAAGGGGAGAGAATACTCTGTCTGATTATAGATCCGTAGATATTTCTTATACCCTTCAAATTACTCCATTTTGTATCGTTGAAAAAAATCCTTATTAACTGATGTTTTTATCTAACCCATTGTCATTCTCCCAATATTTTATGTCTTTTGTCCATATTCCTGGAGTTCATTTGGTAAGAAAACCCTCACTTACATAGTCAGTCACTTCATGAAATTATAGGAACTTCATAATACTTTAAAAATGCTTCTGAGCAGATTTTAAACCTCTTATATATTCAGTGAAATTGTAATAGGTAATCCCCAGTTCCCATCTGGTTCTAAATTCAGTAGAAAGCTTAAGTCAAAACATGCCTCAGAATTTTAATCTACTACTCGTAAAGACAGATGATCCTCAGGACTGACTTGTACTGTGCACATTTAAACCAAGCAGAGGTCACCAAAGGGGTTCCACTAACCTCCTCCAAATAGGGACCCATGTAATATATATGACTATCACAAAATTCAGTGTTTCTAAACATCACAATTATTTTCATATTTATTTATTGAACATAAAAATCCAAAGAACAATTCTAAACTTTCTAAGTCTCTTCCCATTCGACCCATAAACTCCCTGGCTTTTTTTTTTTTTAGCTTATAAAATGTAATATGATGAACTCACAATTCTAAATCTGATCAGCCAGTCAGTCTCTCTTTCACTGAATCCCTACATGGGCTCCTGTTGGCCACAATCTTTATTTTAAAGACCATTCTCCCAGATGCATAGATTTTTTATTACAAACAAAGATTAAGCAATAGATTTCTTAATAAATGGGACATTGTATCAAAGATGCGAACTTAAATACTGGTATCACTTAACCTTCTGTAAACAATGGAGCACATATTCTTTCAATTAATATAATGTATGTAGTGGCATTAGTTATTCAAAGTGATTGTTTACATATTGTTATTCAATGTGAGTATAAAGGTAATATATAATTATTAAGATACTTGACTTAGACTCAATATAAAAATGGTGATAAATGTCTATGTGTAATAGTATATTGAAAGTGTATTAAAGTTTATCTAATTGTGAATGCCACACTGGCATATAGATGATACCCTCATTAACCTGTCCATACAGCTACTCTTAGTACCTATGCTCAGCTATAATCATCAATGTATGTGTAAGTTATAGGAATATTTTTCTAGGTGGAAAAGGTATCACTTTAAGAATCAGCACTACTGAAAGTGTGTACCCCCAAAATATTCATTAAAAAAAATCTGCACTACCAAGTGTGGAGTGCAGATTGTGAGATGGCAAGACTCTCACGTCCCAGTAGGTATAGTCAAGGAAAGAGGCTCAAATTGCTTCTCCTCCCTTCCTAAAACAACAGTTCTTTCTCTTTGCTCCCTCTGCCAGAAGTCATATAGCTTCTGTATATCTTTTGCCTAAAATCACATAGCCTTCTCTCCCTAAAGTTAATCTTTACCCCATGTACTATTACTTCCCCTCAACCTTGTGAAATGAAAATATTCCCACGGGCTTTCCCTGCTGATTTGCAACATTGTTAGTACAGCAATCTAGTTTAGGTACTATATAAATAAAGCTGTTCACAGGTTCAGGGATGGTTGCAGCCATCAGCTGAGCCAGACCTCCCGGCCCCATCACTGTTATCTCTTGTGTGATCTTTATCTCTGTGTGTCTTATTTTCTCATTCCCCACCATTCCCACTCTGGTTTGTTTACTCTTTGCGCTGGCTCAGGAAAAGTGGCGTCTGGAACAGGGACCAGAGTATGGGATATAAGGTGCATGCAGGTCAGGGAAGCCCCCATGAGAAGAAAAAAGGAATCGCGCAGTTTATAAGTAATTTGTGTTTGGGGATACTCGTCAGCAGTAATAAATTATGGACTGTCAGACTCAAAGGAGCGAGAACTCCTTATTTTAATATTTAAGTCTATGTTAAAAACCTGTGGCTGCCATATTCATGTTAACTCAGAGCAGTTTCTTCGCTTTATTTAAGTTTGCCCTTGATTCCCTGAGGAAGGTACCGTTAATGCCGCTACCTGGGACAGAGTAGGGGAGAAACTGCATTCTTATCATACAGCCAACGGACTTTCTAATGTTCCTATTGAAACTTTTGCTCTTTGGGGACTAGTTAGGGATTGTTTAGATCCTAATCATGAACAGATGCGTCCCCCTTTTCAGACGATAAATGTTTCTCCTTCTGCTCCAGCAGAAAGACCTAAGTATGATAAAACCCTTCCCCCTGAATCTCAACAAGAATTACATAATGAGGAACTAAAGTATGATGAGGAGCATCCTCTTCTTTTTCAGATAAAGACGCTGATGCCTTTGGGCCATTAGCTATGACTGGACTTCATGTCTCCCCTCCATCCCAGCCTGTGCTGCTTTCCCTGGAATCTGGCTCCCCCTTCTAAACTTCTATCACCACCACCCCCTTTTATTATGTCAGGACAGACTTCCAAGTCACCTTTGCAACTGACCTTGGAACAAGCTCATGCACAAGCAGATGCTTTAGATGGCTTTCCTTGTTTTCCAATTATTGAAACTGTTGATCAACAAGGCAATTGAACTCGCCAGCATCCGCCTCTTCCTTTCAAAACCCTCAAAGAGCTGAAACAGGCTTGTGTACAGTATGATCCAGCTGTCCCATTCACTCTTGCCTTAGTGCAGCAGTCCTCAACCTGTGGGTCGTGACCCATAGGAACTGTATTAAAGGGTGCGGCATTAGAAAGGTTGAGAATGAACTTAGTGGCTTGGTGGATACTTTGTCTGAAGATGCTCTCCCTCCTAATGATTGGAGGTCTGCTGCAAAAGTATGTCTTTCAGGTGGTGATCACTTACTGTGAAAATCAGACTGGGCTGACCCTGCTGTAGAACAAGCAGAAGGTAATCGGCAAAAAATATCCCTTTTCACCATAGATCTTCTTTTGGGAGAAGGACCTCAAGCCCTTATGGCAGCTCAATTAAATTATCCTCCTGAAGCCTACCAACCAAGTAATCAATTGGCATTACAAGCTTGGAGGAAGTTACCTACCTCTGGCACTAAAAATGAAGAATTAAGTAAGATTAGACAGGGGACTGATGAACATTATCAAGATTTTGTCCCCTGCCTTTTACAGGGAGTTGGTCATCTTGTTGTTGATGGTGAGGCAGGACTGATTCTTATTAAACAACTAGCATATGAAAATGCTACTTCAGCTTGTCAGCCTGTCTCCGTCCTTACAGGAAGACAGGAGACCTTTCTGATTACATTAGAATTTGCGCTGACATAGAACCTTCTTATATCCAAGGTCTGACTATGGCTGCAGCTTTAAAAAAAATGCAGGCTTTGGAACCTCTCCCTCTAAATTTCGCCGTTTTAAACCATTCACCACAAATTCTGCCATCCCTGCAAGCTCAAGCGGCTCCTCTGCAATCCCCCAACTGTTCAGAGCAACCAAGGACAGTGCAGGGCTGGACCTCGCAACCTCCACCTGAAATGGGTCCACATTCCCAACAATACAATTGGCCCCCTTTTGGGATGCAGGAGTAGGACTATGAAAGGTTTCTTTGTTTTGCCAGGAGTGATTGACTCTGATTGTAAGGGAGGGATTAAAGGAATGGCTCATACTACTCAGAACAATGTTGCCATTTCTCCTGATAAGAAAATTGCTCAGCCTCTCTTTCTCCCTTTTCGTTCCACTGGTTCTGTTTTATCCTCTCACCCTAGAGGTGCTGCAGGTTAGGGTTCTTCAGGTCATGCTTACTGGCTTCAACAAATTGATCAAGATCAACCTGAAATGCAGTTATCTATTCAAGGAAAGAAGTTTACAGGCCTTTTAGACTCTGGAGCTGACATATCCGTCATTGTTCAACATTGACCCAAGTCATGGCCAACTCAGGAAACCATGTCTGACCTTAAAGGCATTGACCAACCCAGCTCCCCACTCCAGAGCTCTGCCTTTCTATGGCAGGACAATTAAGGCTATTCTGGCACATTTCAACTCTATGTCCTTCCAGGCCTTCCAGCTAATTTGTAGGGCAGACATGTGCTTTCTAGCATGGGAACCCTTTTGTTTAGTCCTAATACAACTGTTCCTACCCAAATGTTGAATCAAGGCTTTCTCCTCTCCATGGGCCCAGGTAAGGATCAACAAGGAATTACTACAACCATAGAACTGACCGTTGATCACTCTCATACTGGCCAAGGTTATTCTTTTCTCTAGGGGCCATGGTAACTCCTGCCACCTCCAGGACCGCAGGTCATACATATTACTTGGTTATCTAATGATCCAGTCTGGGTGGACCAGTGGCCCCTAACTCAGGAGAAGTTACAAGCTGCAACGAATTTCGTTGCTAAACATTGTCTTAAGGACACGTAGAATTTTACACTGGCCCTTGAAATACTCCTATTTTTGTCATTAAGAAAAAATCAGGAAAATGGTAGCTCTTGCAAGACCTAAGAGCCATTAACAAACCTATGGAACTTATGAGACCCCTTCAACGTGGTATTCCATCTCCTACAGCTATCCCTTGGGATTTTTCTTTAATTATTATAGATTTAAAAGATTTTGTTTTTTTACTATTTCCCTATATCCTGCAGACTGTAAATGCTTTGCTTTCAGTCTACCATCTGTTAACTTTAAAGAGCCTTTTGCTCGATATCATTGGAAAGTTCTTCCTCAAGGAATGGCAAATAGCCCTACCTTATGTCAAAAGTTTGTTGCTGCTGCTATTTCACCAATTCATAAAGAATTTCCTACCGCTCAAATTTTTCATCATATGAATGCCATTTTGCTTGCCCACCCTGATTCTTCCATGCTAACCATTATTCTCACCCAATTATAGGACTCTCTGACTGCCCTTGGCTTATGTATAGCCCCAGATAAGATTTCCTATTTGGGTCAACTCCTTGAGAATCATAAGACATGCCCTCAAAAAACTCCAAATTTGTACTGATAAGTTAACTACATTGAATGATTTTTAACAATTGCTGGGAGATATTAATCGGCTCTGTCCCTCATTAGAACTTACAACAGGAGACTTAATACCCCTTTTTTATATTCTTAAAGGACAAACTGACCCTTCCTCTTCTTGTTCTTTAACACCCACTGCAATAGAAGTTCTAAATAAAGTCAGCTGCACTTTGCAAAGGGTATAGCCTACTCACATTGATCCTGACTTTCCTGTTCATCTACTAATATTTCCTACTTCTCATACACCTACTTCTTTGATATGGCAACCTCTTGGTCCTTTGGAATGGGTGCATTTGAGCACAACACCAAAACAGATTTTAACTCCCTATTATAACATGATTGCCACATTGGTTCAAAAAGGCCAAAAGCATCTTGGGCAGCTCCTGAGCCCTGATCCTATGTTCATTGTTGTATCATATTCTTCTGACCAACAACAATAGCGTTGGAAAACTTCCTCATGGTGGCAAACTGCCTTTGCTAATTTTACTGGACAAACTGATTGCCACTATCCCACACAAAAGATGAGGTTTTTTTCTACCGTTTCCTCCCTTTTCCAATCCACTATTGTTTCTCAGCCACTTCCTCATGTTCCTAAGGTTTTTACTGATGGCCATATTTCAGGTATTGCTGCTATAGTTGTTAATGATGAAGTGTTTACTGTGATAGCATCTTTTACCTCAGCTCAGAGAGCAGAGCTGTATTGGCCACTATTGAAACAGCTCTCATTGGACATACTACTGATGAATCTCTCTGTCTTTTTTTTTTGAGACAGAGTCTCACTTTATCACCCTCAGTAGAGTGCTGTGATGTCACAGCTCACAGCAACCTCTAGCTCTTAGGCGTACGCAATTTCTCTTGCCTCAGCCTCCCGAGTAGCTGGGACTACAGGCGCCCACCACAACGGCTGGCTATTTTTTTGCACTTTGGCCAAGGATGGGTATGAATCCACCATCCCTGGTATATGGGACCAGTACCCTACTCACTGAGCCACTGGCACCGCCCAATGAATCTCTCTTTAATCAATTTCTTCACTGACAGAGACTTGTTCATGCACATTCAGGACAATGCTTTGTTGGGCACCTTAGAGCTCACTCTTCCCTTCCAGGTCCACTTACCCATGCAAATGCCTTTGCTGACAAACGGACTCATCTTTTCTTTCTTTTACCATATTTTTTTCTGCAGAATTATCCCAGGCTGTTCATCACCAAAATGCTGCTGCTCTTTGATGACAATTACATATTACCCATGAGGCTGCCCGACAAATTGCTAAAACTTGTCCTTGTTGTGCTCAAACTCTCCTTGTCCCTCATTTTGGTGTAAACCCTCATGGTCTTCTACCTATTATTTATGGCAAATGGATGTAATCTATATCCCTTCTTTTGGAAAGCTTTCCTTTGTTCCTCTTACTATTGATACTTACTCAGGTTTCATTTGTGCTTCTGCTAGAACAGGAGAAGCTGCTAACCACGTCACAGCCCATTGTTTGACTGCCTTTTCTGTTTTGGGTATTCCATGTCTCATCAAAACCAGTAACAATCCTGCTTACACTAGTAAGACTTTCCTTACTTTCTGTTCCACCTTCTCCATCACTCTCAAAATAGATATTCCATATAATCCTCAAGGCCAAGGAATTGTTGAATACACTCACTGCACTCTTAAATTTCAACTTGAAATTGTTGAAGCACCCTTTGACTGGTATTTGGCAAGGGCCTGACTCTGTTCTAATATGTTTGTGTTTTTGCTAGAAGAGCTGATAGCCCTCATTGGCTCCTTGGAATGGTTGGTTAGACATGGACCTTCCTGTGCCACTAATAAAGAAGCTGAGATTGGCACCCGAAGTGATCTACCACCAAGCCACTAGTCACAGAAGACAAAGCCCCCGACGTGGGGATAACTAAAGAAGCTGATTCATGGGGAAACTGATCTTGTTTAAAGTTGTGGTGAGCCATTCACCCCAGAAAAGCTTTTCACAGCTATAATGGCTATTGTTTCTTGTTATTCTTCTGCAGAGTTACAGTCAAGCAACTCCTCCCATTAAAATTATTTGTTTACTAATTGGCACTAAAAAATAAAAGGGGGGAAGATGTGGAGTGCAGATTGTGAAGTGGCAAGACCCCCAAGGTCCGAGAGGTGTGTTTAAGGAATGATCCCCAAATTGCTGCTCCTCCCTTCCTAAAACAACAGTTCTTTCTCTTTGCTCCCTCTGCCAGACGTCACATAGCTTTTGTATATCTTTTGCCTAAAAACACATAGCCTTCTCTCCCTAAAGTTAATCTTTACCCCCATATACTATTACTTCCCCTCAACCTTGTGAAACAAAAATATTCCCACTCACTTTCCCTGCTTATTTGCAACACTGTTAGTATAGCAACCTAGTTTAGGTACTATATAAATAAAGCCATTCACATGGTTTGCTGCTGGCTACAGCCATCAGCTGAGCCAGACCTCCCGACCCCATCACTTTTATCTCTTGTGTGATCTTTGTCTCCGGCATGTCTTATTTTCTCGTTCCCCACCATTCCCACTCTGGTTTGTTTACTCTTCTCATTGGCTCACAAAAACCAAGTATGGCATATATTCAAAGATACTAGGAAGCCTGTGTCTAAATCATATCCTTCAGAAGGCTGCATTTCCAAAATTATGTATTCTCTTCTCCTAAAACTAAGTCATTACTTTGTCTTCTACAAGATACCAAACCGCCTTTGAGGAATGCATATTAAACCTAATTGGTTAATAATAACATTGTGGTTAAGCTTCAGGTTATTTTTTGTATAAAATTCTGACTGGTACTAAATAAAGGTAACATTAAAAAATGTGTCTCTCTTGTTCTTTGTACATTTTCCTTGTACAGGCTTAATAAATGTTTGTTCAATGAATTCAGTAAACTATTATTACCTGCCTGCTCTGTGTCTGACATAATACTAAGAAGCAAGAAAACAAAATTATCTAAAGGATAATCCTTGACATTAAACTCTAGAGGCAGACACAAACACAACTAACTGGATTAGTCTAGCAATACATACAGAATTCTACTACAAAAAATGAATTCTTCTGGGATGGGAATCAGAGGAAATATTAATTGATTTGGGCCTTGGAGCATCACTGAAAAGACTGCATTCATAGTTAAAATAAAAACAATAATTCTACCACATATTCTGGCTAATTTTCACATCTGAAACTTATCATAAGCTAGAAGAAAGAGTGATATATCTTAATTCTAATTTTGTTTTTATCATGAGACTCAACTTTGCAAAGAAAGCCTACCTGTCTCTAATTAAAAGATTCATACTTAAAAAAAATTAACTTTGGCAAAATACTCATAACACAAAGTTTACCATCTTCCCCACATCTAGCCATACAATTCAGTATTAAGCCCATTCACATTGTTGTACAATATATCACCAGAACTCTTTTCATCTTACAAACTAAAACTTGATACCCCTTAAACAACAGCTTCCAACTCCCCCACTACTCCCAGCTCCTGGAAGCTACCATTTGACTGTTTGTCTCTATGAATTTGACTATTCTAGGTACCTTATGTAAGCAGAATCATAACGTAATTATCTATGTCCTTCATAGATAACCCTTTTAAAGGCATATACCACATTTTACGGTATAGCAAGAGCTGTCTGGCAAGTATCTAGCCAAGTAATATGAAATAGTATTAACAATGCCTGGATACTTTATGGACAGCCCTGGTATATATCACATTTTGTTTATCCCTTTATCTCTCAATGGACATTTCTATTGCTTCTAGCTTTTGGCTCTTATGTATAATGTTGCTGTGAACACAAGTGTACAAATCTCTCCTTGAGACTCTGCTTTTAATTCTTTTAGGTATATCCCCAAAAGTGAAGTTGCTGAACCAAAGGGTAATTCTATTCGTGTGTGTGTGTGTTAGCTGGGGAACTGCCATAATGTTATGTATAGTGGCTGCACCCTTTTACATCCCCATAATGTAACAATGCACAAAGGTTCCAATTTATTTACATCTTTACCAACCTATTTTCTTTTTTGGAGAGCAGCTATCCCAATGGGTATGAGGTGGTAGCTGATTGTGGTTTTGATTTGCATTTACCTAATGACAGTGCTATTGAGCATCTTTTTATGTACTCGCTAGACATATGTATATATTTTTTTGGAAAAATATCTACCCAAGTTCTTTGCCCATTTTTTTTTCATCTGGTCATTTGCTTTTTTCCTTCTCAAGATATTGGAGTTCTTTATAAATTTAGTTATTAATCCCTTATCATCTATTTGATTTGCAAATGTTTTCCCATACCATAGGTTACCTTTTCATTCTATTGATATTATCATTTGATACATAAAAGATTTATATTTTATTGGTATAATTGATCTATTTTGTCTTTTGTTGCCTGTACTTTCAATGTTAAATCCAGGTAATCATTGCCAAATCAAACATTTTCCCCTGTGTTTTTTTCCTAAGAGCTTTAGAGTTTTAGCTCTTATCTTTAGGTCTTTGATCTACTTAGAGTTAATTTTTATATATTTAGTATAAGTTAAGGACCCAACTTGATCCTTTTGCATGGGGAAAGCCAATTTTCCCAACACTATTTGTTGAAAAGACCATTCTTTCTGCATTGAATGATCTTGGTAGTCTTGTCAAAACTATTTGGTATGCAATGATTTACTTGGGGGCCTTCTATTTTATTCCACTGGCCTATACCTGCACCTTTATGCCAGTACCACATTTTTTATTATTATAGCTCTGTGATAATTACATACACTTTTGCTTGGAAATTTTCCTGATAGAGTTTATATAGTAACCAAGTATTACGTCTACTCTAATAGTTGTATTCAGGCTCTTTGCCTCCTGTGGAAGGAATCACTATCCATTGATTTGAATCATTTTCAGGTACTTATGAATGTTAGTTTATCTCTGATTGCAACCTAATACTAACAGATTATTTGATGTCTTTTTTTTTTTTTTGGTTGCAGTTTTTGGCCAGGGCTGGGTATGAACCTACCACCTCTGGTATATGGTGGGGCTGGCGCCCTACTCCTTGAGCCACAGGTGTCGCCCATATTTGACCCCATTTTTGTTTTATTTTTGGATTCTAAGTATATCAACTTTTGTTAGTATTAGTAGTAAGTTTGTCTTCAAAATGAATATTACCTTCATTACTTAAATTATACCAATTGTATCTTTTTACAAGTAATTCCTTTTATATTTTGTCAAATCCCCAAACTAAACTATTATTTTGGACATTTGCAGAGGCAATTATCTAACCATTCATTAAATATTTTTAAGCAGGTTTTGTTTATTTTAAATTATTTCAAAATAAACAAACTGGTATCAAAGTGTAGCCCATATTAAACATCACTTACTAAAAGCCATATTGGCAAAACAAATTAGTTCAAAATACAGAAAATCTCTTTTGTGGAACATTAAACAGTTTTGTGCTGCTTGCCAACCTTGATTTTCTGGATAAGTTATCAGATTGATCTCAGAATTCAAGGTCATTTTAAAAAATTATAAAATTTTAAAATTAATTTTGAATCATGAAATGTTGTAACTCCCTTTTTTTTTCTTTTTCTTTTTTTTTTTTTTGAGACAGAGCCTCAAGCTGTCACCCTGGGTAGAGTGCCATGGCATCACAGCTCACAGCAACCTCAAACTCCTGGGCTCAAGCGATTCTCCTGCCTCCAACTCCCAAGTAGCCGGGACTACTGTCGCCCACCACAACAAATGCCTGGCTGTTTTTTGGTTGTAGCTGTCATTATTGTTTGGTGGGTCCAGGCTAGATTCAAACCCGCCAGCTCAGGTGTATGTGGCTAGCGCCTTAGCCACTTAAGCCACAGGCACCAAGCCAAATGTTGTAACACACTAAACACATTCTAAGATGGAATACAATTCTATATTTGAAATATTAAATATATCTGTGCATAATATCTATATGTGTTTACTCCAAATTGAATTGTTTAATTATAAAAATAAATAATATGAGTAATGGAATTCAAAATCATATATTTAATGTCAGAATAAACAGGACAGAGATAAGAAAGAGAGCAGGGCTGAAACAGTACTCAAAGAAATAATGGCTTAAAATTCTCACACTTGACAAGAGACACAAATCCATTGATTACATAATCCAAGCAAATCTGAAACTCAAAAAAGTCCATGTTGAGATGCATAATGATGAAATTCTGAAATACTAAAGATGAATAAGGAAATCTTGAAATCAGTTTGAGAAATAACAGTTCCTTACCTATAAGGGAAAAAGCACTTCGTATGACAACAGATTTCTCATCAAAAATCATGTAGTCTAGAAGGAAGTAGTACAATGTTTTTCAAGTACGCTAATAAAAGTACTGTTAACCCAGAATCCTATACTCTGTGAAAACATCCTTCAGGAATGAAATAAAAATCAAAATATTTTCAGATGAAGGGAAGCTAGATAAATTAGTGGCAAGCAGAACCCCTCTAAAAGAATGTCAATAGGAAGTTCTCTAAGCAGAAAGGAAGTAATAGAAGAAGGAACTATTGGATACATGGAAGGAAGAAAGAATATAGCGAAAGTATGGGTAAACATAATAGGCTCTTCATGTCCTCTTGAATTTTCAAAATTATATTTGATGGTTAAAGCAAAAAATTATAACATCATATGATGTGATTCTAAATGTATATAGAGGCAACATTTAACACAACTATATTAGAAATTATACGGGTAAAGGGATCTAAGAGTGGTAAGGTTTCCGTACTTCACTCAAACTGATAAAATGATGGCACCAGTAACTGTTATGAGATTTTATATGTGTGTGTTTATGTGTATATATCTCTCAACCACTAAAAATCTACATAAGGCTATATAGACATACAGAGAGAATACAGATAAATCAAAATGGATTTCTAAAAAAGTCTGTGTACTTACAAGAAAGAAGAAAAATTAAAAGAAAAAAATGAAACCCAAGAGAAAAAACAGCAAAAAATAAGGCTCAGCCTTAACGTATTAGCAATTATATTGTCAGTGGTCTAAATGTACCAAATTAGAGATTAGCAGATTTCATTAAAATATGACCCATATATATGCTGTATATAAAATATTACTTCAAATAATGTATAATGATAATGGCAGGTTGATAATAAAAGGATGGAAAATTATATACCATGAAGACCATAATCAAAGCAAAGAGAGGAGTAGCTATATTAATATCAGATAATATATATCTCAGAGCAACGAAAATTACCAGTGACAGGGACGTTATATCATATAATGTGAATAGTGTCAATCCACCATGACATTGTAATCCTACAGTGTATGTACCAAATAGATGAGCTGCAAATTTGTGAAGAAAAATCTAATAGAACTGAAAGGAAAAATAGGTAAATCCACAATTATATTTGTAGCTTTTAACACCCTCTTTCAACAATTGATAGAACAAGTAAACAGAATACAGAAAAACTCAGCAACGCCATCAACTAACAAGATCTAATCAACATTTATAGAACAGTTCATTCAACAATAGCATAGTACACACTTTTTTTTCAAGTACCCACAGAACACATACTAGGAAAGAACGCGTTCTGAACTACAAAACCAACTTCAACAAGTTCAAAAGAATTAAAACATATAGGGTATGTTCTCCAACAATGAATCCAACTGGAAATTAATGATATAAAAATAATAAGAAAATCTACAAACACTTGGAAACTGAGCAACATACTTGTAAAGAATAAATAGGTCAAAGAAGAGGAGTTAGAGAAATAAAAAGAAAATGGAAATGGAAATACAATATAACAAAACTGTGAGACACAGCAAAAGGAGTGCTGAGAAGGAAAGTTATAGCACTAAATAAATACATTAGAAAAGAGGGAAAGCTAGATAGCCCATTGATAGCAGAAGCGTGCAATGCTCTATCCACTTTGGAAAGCATCTTAGACCTTTCTGAAAGAATTAAATATGCCACTATCATATGACCCAGAAATTACAGTGCTGGGTATTGATCCCAAGGAAATGAAGACTTATGTTCATATAAAAATATATGTAATACACAAGGGACTACTATTCAGGCTTTAAAAAGAAAATCCTGTCATTTGTCACAACATGAACCTGGAGGACATTACATGAAGGGAAATAAGCCAAAACAAATACTGTGCAATCTCACATGCAGAATCTAAAAAAGTGGAACTCATAAGTGCAGAGAGAATGGGGGTTACCAAGGGCTCCCAGTGGTCAAAGGACATTAAGTTTCAGTTAGAAGGGAAAAGCGCAAACAAACTATTGTACAACATGGAAACTATAGTTGAAAACAATGTACTATATATTGAAAAATTGCCAATAGATTAAATTTTAAATGTTCTCACCACACACAAAAAAGGGTAAGTATGTGAGGTAATGCATATGTTAATTACCTTGACTTAGCCATTTTAGAATGTATATATATTTTAAATTCTATTGTATGCCATACATATACACAAGTTTTACAGCAATTAAAACTTAACAGATAAACACAGTTACAGTTTTTGGACCAAAAACCAAAACCAAAACCCTGTATACAAATGTTTGTGTCAGCTTCATTCCTTTCTTTGTAATAGGCAAGAACTGGAAATAACACAGATATTTTTAAAGGGGTGAAAGGTACATCCATACTACCTTGGGGTACTGCTCAGTGATAAAAAGGAACAAACTAGTGATTTATGGGGGAACCTACCTGATTCACCATAATTCTTTAAGAATCTTGTTCTATGAAAAAAGGCAATCCTTGGGCGGTGCCGCTGGCTCAAAGGAGTAGGGTGCCGGCCCCATATACCGGAGGTGGCAGGTTCAAACCCAGCCCTGGCCAAAAACTGCAAAAAAAAAAAAAAAAGTAATCCTGAAAGGTTATGTAATGTATAGTACATTTATATATTTTTAAAGTTATAAATCATAGAAATGGAGAAAGGATTAGTGATTGCCAGGGCTTTAGAAGATGTTGGGAAGTGGGAGGAAAGTGGGAGTGGCTAAAAGACCAACAGGAGAGATTCCTGTTACGATGGGAATAAATGTTCCGCATCTTGCCTGTGTCAGCATCCTAGTTGTGATATTGTGTTATAGTTTTGAAAGATGTTGTTAATGAAGAAGACTGAGTACAGGGCAGCGCCCCTAGCTCGGTAGGTAGAGTGCAAGCCACATGCACCGAGGCTGGCAGATTCAAACACGGCCTGGGCCAGGGAAACAACAATGACAACGGCAACCAAGAACTAGCCAGACTTTGCGGCAGGTGCCTGTAGTCCCAGCTACTTGGGAGGCTAAGGCAAGAGAATCGCTTAAGCCCAAGAGTTTGAGGTTGGTCTTGGCTGTGACACCATAACACTCTACCAAGGGCAGCACAGTGAGACTCGGTCTCAAAAAAAAAAATTGAGTAAATAAGACAAATAATATCTGTACACTATTTCTTACAGTTGTATATTGATCTATAATTTTCTTAAAATAAAATGTTTATTTATTTATTTATTTATTTGAGGCAGAGTCTCATTTTGTCATCCGTGGTAGAGTGCTGTGGTGTCATAGCTCACAGCAACCTCAAACATTTGGGCTCAAGTGATTCTCTTGTCTCAGCCTTCTGAGTAGCTGGGACTACAGGTGCCCATCACAACACCCCGCTATTTTTTAGAGACAAGGTCTCACTCTAGCTCAGGCTGGTCTTGAATTTGTGAGCTCAGGCAATCCACCAGCCTTGGCCTCCCAAGTACTAGGATTACAGGCATGAGCCACTGCACCTGGCCCAAAATAAAATGTTTAATTAAAATGAAAATTCAATCAGAAAGTATTAAAAATATAAACAAATCAGAGAAACATTTTAAAATACAAGAAAAGTATCATTTGTTGTGAAGCTTAAAGTTTGAATTTATCTTCTGCTCAACCTGTGTTTAAAAGAGAAAAAATCTATTATATAGTTTTCTTCCTCAGAAAGAAGGAAATATATTAATTGAATAGCTTATCTGAAGATGCAAGTTCTTTTCTAAAGGTAAATTTTAAAGTAATTATTTAAGTTTTTACACTGAATTCCATCTATGACATCATAATGTTAAATCACACACTCACAGACAGTGATAATGACTTGAGCTTCTGATGAGCCATAGAGTAGCCATTCTTGACCATTGGTCTCTCCCTGGGCACTGCTGCTCACACCAAGTTGTCCAGCTACCTCTGCACTAGGATGCTTAACTTTATGAGATGTCAGAGCCTCACAGTTAGTTCGTGTTCCTTGTGCAAGATAGATTAACCAACTTCTCACTATATGATACAGTGTCCTCTGGGGATGGAAGCTGGGCTCTTTCTATCTCAAGATTTTATAGACCTACAGTTTAGCTGATGGTAGCCCCTTCCTAATAAGTGAACTAGTCAATACAAAATTCACTGCCTCCTCCCACAGCTTCACAGCCCAATTAACCCTTCCCCCCTCCTTTCTTTCCCCACAATTTTAGATTCCAGCCTGAGTCAGTCCCGTCCAATGCTAAAAGTTTATTCACCCTAATCCAAACCCCAGCTTCAAATCCTGATTCCTTACCACCAACACTTTTTGTTTTTTTGAGACAGAGTCTCACTGTGTCACCCTTGGTAGAGTGCTGTGGCGTCACAGCTCACAGCAACCTCAAACAATTGTGCTTAAGCGATTCTCTTGCCTCAGCCTCCCAAATAGCTGGAACTACAGGTGCCCACCACAACACCTGGTTACTTTTTGGTCATTGTTGTTTAGCAGGCCCAGGCCAGGCTGGAACACACCAACCTCGGTGTTTGTGGCTGGCGCCCTACCCACTGAGCTACGGGTCCTGCTTCAACCAGCCCTGCTCCAACTCACCGTTCCCATTAATATCAAATGTTCCCACTGCAAACAGTCATAATGTAAAAGTGCCCACAGTGCTAGAATTTCTTTCTATATGAGAAACAGTTGTAGCAGAAGAAAGGGAACCAAGGGTCTACCATTAAAAGTTTTCTTTATTTGATTAAGGCCTGATATTTTAAAATCCTCTGGAAAAGGACCAAGTTTCCAATTGTTAACAGCTTTATTGAGGTATAATTAATATACAAAACTGCACATATTTAACATCTATACTTTGACAAGTTTGAAAGCTGTTTTCTTTATAGAAGTTTTTCCTTGCATTTTTGAAATTTTGAAATCAATGAAATTTTAAAACAGCTTTTCCAAAGCCCCTAATTTCAATTTGAAATCTTCTCATTTAAATATGAAATGTAATGGTCTCCACTCAGTTCTTTTGAACCTCATGCCAGTTATAGCAGACACTGGTAATTGATTCCCTTCGTCTGTTCTTATCCTTTTACTCTTTATCAGTTTTATTCCATCATCTAGCTGCTTCCACGGGGTCCTGTGTTTCAGGAACCAGCCCCGAAAGATGGTTCTTCACGGGACCGAACCTGTAGTAACAGAACCTTTTTTCTTTCTTTTTGGCTTTGCATATGGATTTGTTGCATAATTCCAGCCAACGAAGTGATGAGAGGAAGTCTTCTGAGTGGGGAAGGGTAAAACGTTTGGAAAAGTGTTTTCTTCCTTTATGAAAAGGAGACCAAAGAGCAAGAAATGCTTCTCTAGACCTTGTTGTGTTTGGCTGTGATGCCTAGAAATGAGGCAGTTATCGTCCTAAAGAAGAACTAGCCTGAAGACCTTGAAAAAAGGAAGGATGGCAAAACCAAAAGTGGAAAAATCTGAATCCTTAAAAGGGTCATTGAACCTATGAATTAACCTGCCCTACCCTCTGGTCTTCTTGGTTAGTGAAGTAAAATCTTTCCCTACTGTTTCAATCTATTTGAGTTTACTTTTTTATTCTATTTCCCATCAAAGGTACTCAAAATGATACAGACATTTCAGAATGGAAATATTCTGCCTTCCTCTCCACATCCATGTCTGCAGATTACTGAGTTAATGCTATATGTTTAACTTTCATGCAAGAATCTTGACATAAAACATTTATCTGAGTTTTCATTGAAGTGATTCTGCTTTTCATTAACTATAGGAAGAAAGAAATGAGAAGTCCATAAGAAAAGGCAGGATTTATAACCTGGTCTGATATTGGGCTAACTCCATAGAACAGGCCAGGGAAATGCCCTCTCGATAGTTCCGGTTTTATCTATTCCTTTTTTGGTAATTCACTATCAAAGACATAATTCTTGATTAAAAACTAAAAATGGATTCTACCTCTAAGAAGATCAGAGGCACTAACTAAAGATGATCCAAATGCAGGAACATCCAGAACAAATAAACACTCTGTAGATGCATGGCTCATAAGAAAAATATAAATAAAGAAGAGTTTGGCATATTTACTCTTAACTTTTAAAAAGTTATAATGGAAAAGAAAACCATTAAAGTAAGACCAAATTTAAAGCCTGCAGAACACCATCTTTTTTTCATCTCGGCTTAGAACACTAAATCAAAAATGACAATTACTTTTGCCTATGCTTATCTCAAAGCCAGCCAAGTAATGAGAGTGGATGTAAGCTTATTCATCCTCATGAATGTAAATCCAAGATTTAGAGATGCTGTACTGTCTTGTGAATTTGTCTGCTCTTAAGGTGGTAGTCTATTCAATTGAATAAACTCATCCCTAGTATCTGCTCTGGTCAAATCTATGTCCTGAGCTCTTGAGAGGTGGAGAGGAGGATGGAAATGAGGCAAAGAAAAACAAAGTAATCGATGGGTGAAAAGGCCACTTCAAAATCATCTGCGAAGCTAATTAGAATGTTAGTTTCTGATGCTCTTTAATGCTGTATCTAAACAAAACATCAAAGGGCAAAGAGAAATGAGAGGCTATGTTCAACTGGAGAAGGGGAAAATAATTTCAAAGAAAAGCTAGCACTTGAACCTGGGGAAAACGTGTGGCTTTAGTAAGTAAAAAACGGTGAAGTCTTGTTCCTGTCTGAGAAACAGCTGAAAGGATATATTTGGGGGGAAATATTAAAATTTTCACAGTCCAGAGTAGTGGATCTCAACTTTGGCTGTGTATTCAAATCAGCTGGAACTTAATGCCCAGTCTAATACCCCAAACCAAAATATTTGGGGAAGAAACCAGTCATCAGGATTTCACAAAATTTTCAGTGATTCCAACTTGCAGCCAAGATCAAGATTTTCTGGACTATAAAGACGACCCTGATCTAATCTCTACCCTCTCCTCCACACTTTCCACCTTCCACTCCTATCATTCGCTGTGCTCCAGACAAATGGGCTTTTTTCTCTTCTAGAATAAGCTTTCCTTTCCCTTCCTCAGTGCTTCACGTATGCTGCTCCCTTTGCAAAAATGTTTTCTCTTGCCAACTCACCTTCACCGGCTAATTCTAGGAGTCGTTTTGGAATCAAACATTAATTCTTCTAAAAATTTCCTTAAAACTTGAATCAAAATTAGATCCTGGCTCAGCACCTGTGGCTCAAGCGGCTAAGGCGCCAGCCACATACACCTAAGGTGGTCGGTTCGAATCCCCAGCCTGGGCCCGCCAAACAACAATGATGGCTGCAACCAAAAAATGGCCGGACGTGTGGCGGGTGCCTGTGGTCCCAGCAACTTGGGAGGCGGAGGCAGGAGACTCACTTGAGCCCAGGAGTTGGAGGTTGCTATGAGCTGTGATGCCATGGCACTCTACCCAGGGGGATAGCTTGAGACTCTGTCTCAAAAAAAAAAAAATTAGATCCTGTCGGTTAAATACCCATTGTGCCCTATTCAGTTCCTTCTTAACACTTATCACAATTTACAATTGTAAATGCATTTCTGAGATTGTTGATTCAAGTCTTTCTTGCCTCTAAGATCCATGACAGTGCAAAGTATCTGAGTTTCATTCACTCCTTTACCACCAGGTCTAGTGGATAGTGGGGTGTTAAATTAAAACTTGTGGTATGAATGCATGAATCAATGAATTGAGTATTTCAGGGCACCAGAGGAGATAGGCAAGCTAGAATGTATTTATTTGTATTACTTTATCAGAGAGAACTTTCTTCTTCCTGTGTAAAAATATTTCCCACTCACTTCACTCTTTCCTTTGCTTTCTTTTTCTTCATGGTACTTATCACTACTGCCATATTTATATATCCCTTATATTCTTAATATGTCTCTTACTATTAGAATTGAGTCTTATAAACATAGATCTTTTTTTGTTTTGTTTTGTTTACTGGTAGGTCTCCAGGATTCAAAAAAATACCTGGCACATATTGGGTTGTTGATAAGTATTCATTAAATAAATTATATGGTGTGTGAGAGTTAGAGGACCCAACCCTTCAGGTTTGCCTAGAACTGACTCAGACGTTTTATTGCTAAAACTTAGACAGTCCAGGAAAACTGGGATGAGTTGCTCACTCTAGGGTGTAAACATATGCGGAAGGGATGGAGGTTTTAGAGATTCAAACAGGCACAAAGGAAGAATTTAAAATAAAGCAAGGATGTGCAAAACCATAGATGGTCTTGGGATTATGTATGTATATGTGTTTTTGGAAGAGAAGCTGATTAGAGTACGGGAATAGCATACAGGATGGATTAGATTAAAGAAGGGAGAAAAAGAAATTCTTTACATGAATTGTTCTCAATTGTCCAAGAAATGGCAAGGAGGTCCGAAGTCAGGAAAGGAGACTAGAATGCAGAGGCGATTCACTGAGAGATAAGATAAGCAATGCCTGAAAGTCAGGGTTAAAGGAGAGAAAATCATTTGATGAGTAACTTCTGCTTTCTGTGATTGGGCTGAGGAGGATGGTGAGATTTGGCAGTGTTGCAGAACACAGTATGATACTCATAACTGTGAGGCTTGCTGATTTATCTGCGTTCTGAAAAATTGAAAGTGTCACACTGGTGATGTTAAAGAGTGACTCAGGTACTTGAGGAAGGCTGGACCAAGATTCCCTTAGAGGCATTTACTTATCTATCTCTTTGCAAGACATAGGATCCTGAGAAAGATATATGCCTACTGAGTGTGTGAGTTTTTCCCCTTCTATGTTGCTGATTTATTCAAAGCAATTTCCCAGTGCCGTCTCTACAACAACTGAAATTCACTTTATGGTATTTTTTTTTTTTTTGTAAAAAGAAAGAGGATTATCTTTGTGACTGATATATTCAAAGAAACTACTGAAAATGTTTTATCCAAGAAGGATATTTGAATACTTTTAAATATGCTATTCTTATAAACTACAGCTTCAAAGAAGCTTGTGTGTGTGTGTGTGTGCGCACTTGTATGTGAGAGAGAGAGAGAAAGAGAGAGATGAGAGAGAAGGAATGGAGAATCCTGATCACAAAAAATTAATTCAGGTTGTCTGGCTAGTTTGTCTGCTATTGCTTTCCTCCCTTTCCAATGGGTTTACTCTCAAAGTTGTATTTTTGTTTAGTTAAGAAAAATTACCCTTCCCTAAAAGAAAACACTACCATTTAATGAAAGATGTTGTATATGTGTGTGCATATATTTGTATGTACATATGTACGCATGTATATCAGGAAAAAAGATAAATGGAGGAAATGTGTCATATTTGAGTTTACATGATATGGTAGATTTCATTAGTAGCCCCGATTCTTCATTCCTGTCTGGTTCCAGGCCATTTTCTATGCCACTCTTCCAAGAGTAAATTTGATTTCTTTACACCTTGACATTGGGCAAGATCACATGACTTGTTTTGACCAATGGAATGATGGCAGAAGTCATGTGACTAAAGGCTAGACATGCTTTCTTATGACTGGGCTTATGCTCTTGCATCTCTACCATTACATAAGGAAACATGCCTGCTGATCTCAGGAGGTGAATGAAATACATATGGGGCAGACCTGCCCTAACTAAATCACAAAAGTCAAGCTTAGCTTAGTCCAGCCAACCTCTAGCCTACCTTCACACATGTGAGAATATGAGAAATAAATGCTTAACATTATAGGTGACCAAGATTTTTGTGGTCAGCTGTTACACAGAATATTGTTTTAATAATTGAATATTCAAGAAAATGAATATCGTGGTTTTAAGAGGGAGTTAATAATTCATACTAGCCAAACATAAATAACTCTAGATGTTTAGAATTCACGTAAAGGGAAAGAACAAAAAGTAGTAGTCTGGGTTTATGTTCATGTATGAAATGCATTTAGAGAGATGCGAGTAATTGCCACAATGTATTGCTTGACAGCTTAGAGCATCACAAATTTAATTTATTTAAAGGAAAAAGTTATAGAAAAGCTTTAGTTTTTTTTTTTTTTTTTTGTAGAGACAGAGTCTCACTTTATTGCCCTCGGTTGAGTACCAAGGCATCACACAGCTCACAGCAACCTCCAGCTCCTGGGCTTAGGCAATTCTCTTGCCTCAGCCTCCCGAGTAGCTGGGACTACAGCTGGCTACCACAATGCCTGGCCAGGGGCTGGCACCCTACTCATTGAGCCACAGGTGCCACCCAAGGGAGGGTTTAGGTTTTTTTTTTTCTTTCAGTTTTCTTTTTATTTGGCTGAGGCTGGGTTTGAACCCACTACCTCTGGCATACAGGGCTGGCGCCCTATTCCTTTGAGCCACAGGTGCTGCCCATGAGAAGATTTAGTTTTAAAGAGAAAAGAGGAATGCTCAAAACCAACCTTTTCCCTTGCTCAGGTGATCTCACTAGAGTAGGAGTGTCCTTTCTTCCAGGGTAGTGAATCCCCACATAAATTATCTAAGTCTGGTATGTGTCAATATGATCCTGTAGTTGCAAAAGTACAAGAAGTGATGATTAAGGGAAAAGACCAGATGGTAAAATAAAGGGAAGATTCCCCTTGATTACTGAAAGGTTCTGGACCCAAAGATAAAAATCATTCCAAGGTGCAAAATGACTGGAAGGCAGAGATCCAATTCATGATCAAAGTGGCTTTTATTCTACCTGGAGTGCAGGTTGGGTGAGATTCCTGACTAGGGAGAAATCCACATGTGGGCTGTGGCCAACAGGGATTTAAAGGGTTGGGGCAACCAGGATTGGTCTGTCCATAGCTTTAACCTGGGCAGGTAGGTGGGGCAAGGTTAGGGAGGTCTGGATTGGTTCATTCACTATTTCCTGGGAGGGACATACTTTCCTGGGTGGGTCAGTAACTTGATTCTATCAATTACCAGCCCTTATTTCTTTTCATCAGTGCTTATAAGCCCACCTGTTCATTTCGGCTTCCTACTTCCTATCTTGTCTTACTCTTCTCTTCCCAACTCTTGTTGCTCCTATCCTAGTCTCTTGTTTTTCTACACTTCACTCTTCTTTAGTCTGTATCAAAGATCTGGAAGCCATCATATGAGGCTTAAAACAGGGGAAAATATGAGTGTGTTCTCCTATTCCAGTTGGTGTTGATGTATTTTGGGAATGGAGCTCAAATTTACTTTCCCATAGATAACCATAGTTTAATAACTAATATCCACATACTCTGACCATTTGTGCCTGAAGTCAGAAATCAAGAAAGTATAAAAACAATACATTTGAACTCAAGAATTTTTTTTTTGGTATGCTATGAAAATTGCACTCAGAGTTTTTTAAATATGAAGGTTGAAAAATGCCAGCTCTCTATGAAGATACAGGTTACTCACATTCCAAGGATAGATCGAGAGGTGCCCAGAGGTTTAACATGTTCCAAGTTTACCTGGGTGATCTCTGCCATATACATTTAAAGATTGAACAAACTTGAATGCTACGAGATTTTATGAGAACAGCTTTTGATCTTCATATATAATCTTTGTGGAAACAATACCACAGTTAATAGATTGGTCATGGTTGTAAGCTATATAACATGGACAGCAGGAAATGTCTTATGTTACAGACCCAGAACATACATTAGCCTCTATTTAAAAACAAATGGTATATGAGAAATTAAAAAAAAACCAAAATATCCTTCTTGTATTATAAAATTCTTATTTTTCTACATGTTCTGTTAGAGTCAGGCAAGACACCACGTTCCGAAAATTCATCAATTCCAATTAAATTTACATTAGTGACATCCACATTTATCAAAGTGAATTTCTCTAACTACAGCTATCATCTTCCACTCAACTGCCTCTCATAACATTAAGCTGAATATTAGTATGCAGCTGATATACTCTGTCTACTGTGAAAAGTGCATTTCAGTGAAAACCTTAAAAACTAAAAGAAGCAGAAAAAGACAAGTCCATTTTGTAGGTCCATGAAATGTCCATCTTTATATAAACCTTTATTCTCAGACTCAACGGGGCTCTAAAATATAGGTTAGCATTCAAGGTCAGTATAACTGGTTAGTCCACATGCAAAGTTTAGGAACTTCCAATTCTAAGTAGGTTCTTGCTGTTTTAGTGGAAAAACTTTGTTATTCTTCTTTCTTAATGTGAACTCTATTGATAGGCCAATATAAAAATCAAACCTCCTTGTGCATGACAGAAGATAATAACAGATGTTATGATGCCGGAGAAGCCCACAGACCTTGAGTTTACAGAGTTCAAAGACATTTTATGTTCCCAAGAATGGTTCTTGCCAAAAATATTCTGGTGATAGTTCCTGTCAGTGAACTACTCTCCATAAGCAGTTCGTTAAGTATCCACAATTTTGAGGAGGCTCTCTAATTTAAGTGGCTTTTTCTATCAATATCTCTGCTGAGTCACATTTTCTAAGACCTTTGAGATACAGAAGGTCCTAGCATAGGGAGTCCTCATATGCTACTCTTGAGGGTGGCTCCTATTGGCTCTGCTATAAATTGTGGATACTCCCTTACTTCCCAGAATAGTTCCATGCCCCTGGGTTGCTGAATCACTGAATATTTCTCCCTTGGCACTATTTCTGGGGAATAGCTTTTTCTAGAACACTGACTGAGATGGCCTAAAACAGTCACCACGCTGGACCAGCCTTACAAGGAATACTTCAAAATCCTCTACTGTTGAAGTTAGAAATCTTGGATGACACCGTGCAAAATTGCCACATCACTGATTGTTGACTTCTCCCTCCCCTTGTATGGTTTGTGATGTGGAACAGGTTCATTATCTCAATGTTGGGATAGAATATAGACTTTATACTGGAAAAAGTTGGGTTCCTAGGGGTCATAATTATGTTCTTTCACTTACTGGGTAAAAATACAAACTCGTATTGCTAGACAGCATGCCAGCCACTTCTCATTTCCTAAGGGATTCAGACCCTCAGCCACCTGATAGCCACCAGCATCCTATAGTCATCACGGTATAGAGGTAAATACTGTAAATTGACCTTGAGATATATCAAAAACTTCCAGAAATAGGCTGAGTTGCATGTTAGCTTTCAGATGTGATTATGGAAGTCTAAAGCATGTGACTATTTTTATTCTTCAGTTTATTTTTAGATGTTTGCAATCTCATACCTAATCTGACCTTAAAATGTTAATCTGGGTTGGCAGAAAGATAGAGAACTAGGTAGGGGAATTTATCACCTAAGAAAGAATGGGGATTGTGTAAGGCACTGTATATTGATAAGGAAGTATTAATGATGAGTAAGTTCTGGAGCTAATCATGTATGTAAGATCAAAAACCATCACTCCACTTGAGTTGACTACTCACTTTGCACTTTCAGGCATTTATCTATCATCCTTAATGCTGTCAATTGTAATTTGAGGTAGGGTAAGTGTTGGAAATGAGATTGAAGTTTAGACTTAGTTGTCAAAATCTGAGATTTGAAGTTTCCATATTCTGCAGTTCACTCAAACCAAAGCTACAGAATTTAGACAGTTTGTTTACCCAAGGGATCTTATGTCTCAATTTGGGTATAAAGAGTGGAATTATTTACATCTCCAAATAATCAAAATTCTTCTTTGGGGGGGAGACAGAGGGAATTCTATATAATTGAGTTTCAAATAAAATCTAAAATTAAAAACAAAAGACAATGAAAACCTCACTTAAGGGATATACTGTGTTCATGAGTAGAAAGATTTAATATTGATTAGATCTCAATTATTTCCAAATTTATCTATAAATGTATAGAAAAATAATGAAGCAGGCAGAGGAATTTATACTCCAGGCAAAACTTTATATTCCAGGCAATAATGTTCCCAAAACTCTTGGTTTACTCTGATATATAATCAAGGTGATTCACTAGGACAGTATGCTCTTACATTCACACTTCACCAACAACAAGCTTCCTAAAATTTTTATTAAAAATTAAAGATATTCATGTACTAATGTAGAATACTATATCATTGCTCCAATGCTTCACCCTTTCTGGTAGCCAAACCTTTTGCCAGGAGTCCACAGAGCAGAGCCCAAGCCAACTACAAATCCCTGAGAATAAATGATTGCTGTTTTAAGCCATCGAATTTTTTTTTTTATTTCAGACTAATATGAAGCTACAGATGAATAGGTTACATTGTTCATGTTTGTTATGTAAAGTCCAAATTGTAGTTATGCCTCTCACCCAGGAGGTGTAACGTAGCTCTTACACTGTGCCTGTTAGGTGAAAGCACACCAACCCCTCTTTTTACTCCCCCCTACCCTCCACTTGAGTTTAATTGTGTTTTTCCCTTATGTGGGTATTTGTTTGTCTACTGATTTCATATTAGTGTTGAGTATATTAAATACTTGCTTTTCCATTCTTGTGATACTTTACAAGGGACAATGTTCTCCAACTCCATCCAAGTTAATACAAAACATATAAAGACTCCATCTTTTTATGGCTGAAGAGTATCCCATGGTATATATATGCCACGGCTTATTGATCCATTCATGTATTGATGTGCACTTGGCACATCTTGGTTATTGTGAATTGAGCTGTGATAAACATTCTACTGCAAATATCTTTATGGTAAAATAATTTTTTTTTCCTCTGGGTAGATACCTAGCAAGGAGATTGGAGGATCAAATCGAAAGACTACTTTTAGTTCTTCAAGGATTCTCCATACTTCTTTCCAAAGAGCCTGTAGTAGTTTTAATTTCACCAACAGTATAAAAGTGTTCCCTTTTCTCCACACCCTCGCCAGCATCTGCAAATTTGGGACTTTGTGATATGGGCTAATCTTACTGGGGTTAGGTAATATCTCAAGGTGGTTTTGATTCCATTTCTCTGATGATTAGGGATGATGAGCAGTTTTCATGTTTTTGTTGACCATTCTTCTGTCTTCTTTGTAGAAGGTTCTGTTCATATCTTTTGCCTAGTGGTAAATGGAATTCTTTGCTCTTTTTTTTTTTTAATTCGCTTGAGTTCTCTGTAGATTCAACCCTTTGTCACATTCATAATATGCAACTAACTTCTCCCATTCTGAAGGTTGTCTATTTGCTTTAATTGTTGTGTCTGTAGCTGTGCAGAAGCTTTTTAGCTTAATTAAGTCCCATTTATTCATTTTTGTTGCTGTGATTGCTAATGGAGCCTTTTGCATAAAATATTTTCTCAGGCTGATAACATCAAGAGTTTTCCCCCATGCTTTCTTCTAGATTTTTCTTGTTTTGTGTCTTAGATTTAAATCTCTTATACATCATCAGTCAATTTTTATAAATGGCAAGAAGCCCAGGTCCAGTTTCAGTCCTTTACATGTGGTTATCCATTTCTCCCAGCACCATTTGTTTAACAGGGATTCTTTTCCCACAAGTCATTGAATTTTTAAGTTGTATGTTATGCAACATCATTGTGGCAAAAGCTAACTAACTGATGTACCTCCACAAAGAATGTCTAGATATCATTGTTTCTGCTTATATTAAAATAGTGTTTTAACATATGGGTGCCTAACATTGTGACAGATGATACCTTATGTGAAATAAATGACAAATTTCTGTTCTTAATGAACATTTAATTTGAAGGTAAGCATCTTTCCTAGTCTAGCAAGTACTTATATTAAGGAGGCATATTTTTTCTGTGCTATTTCATTGTGATGGCTCATGAACACTGCTGTCTGGTTGTTTTAAATATTTCAATTAGTTACCCACTTTACTGTACTTCTGCCCTGAGGCTCAAAGCTAACAGCATAATTTAAGGAGAAAGATAAAAGACACTAAAATATTACTCTTGCTGAAGCAATGATGGAGATTATCATAACTGTGTCAAGGACATTCATGTCAGATATTTTGAGTTCTAACCACACAGCCTTAAGGCAGTTGCAGCAACCCTGGGGAGGAAAGAAATTGTCATACGACGTTCATCAGTGGGCAGCTTCTTTTCTGAACTTTTCTCTTTCAATGTCCAGTGTCCAAAAGATTAGTCACTTTTTTGAAAGGCCTGACTTGCTCACTATATCTTTATGACTTGCATATGTAATGTTGATGAATTTTTAAAATTCCCAAATTCAAAATTGATGAGAGCAATGAATTGGTCAGTAATAATAGTCTAGGTAACATTAACTTATTGAGGTACAATTTATGTAAAAGCAGAGATCTTAAGAAGTCACTTTGATGAGTTTTCGCATGTGCAATGACTTCCCCCCCTCATAAAAGTAGAATATTCACATTGCCCCAGAAAGTTCTCTTCTGTCCTTTTAAAAACAACCACCCTAGAGGCAATCATAAAATGTTACTATGAACATTCTTAGAGAAGTCATTCTGTGCATATAATTTATTTGTGTATATTTTTATGTATGGATTCCTAGAAGTCAGATTTTGATGGAGAATGTGTTTCATCTATAAATAAATTTAGAGACAATGGACAACTCAACAATACTTATTCTTCAAATACACGAACATCTATTTTGCTCCATGCTATTTAGGTGTCCTTTTATTTATCTCAGCAATTTAGAGAAATGCATGTCTTTCATTAAATATATTTATGTATGTTGTTTATGACTCAGAGTTTTTCTAAGTTTAATTATCTAAATGTTTGTTTATAGTACATAGAAATGTAATGGCCTTTTGTGTATATCCTGTTATTTTACTAAAGTAACATCCTTGTTCTAGAGATTTTCTCTGAAGATTATATAGTTTTTTCCACACACACGGAATCATGTCCCCTGTAGTGAGTTTTCTTTATTTAAAATAATTATGTATTTTCATTTATATTTCTTGCCTCATCTTTTCTTTCTTTCTTTCTTTTTTTTTTTTGTAGTTTTTGGCCAGGGCTGAGTTTGAACCCACCACCTCCAGCATATGGGGCTGGTGCCCATGCCTTTGAGCCACAGGCACCACCCTGTTGCCTCATTGTTAAGTCTGATATCTCTACTACAATGTTAAATAGAAATGGTGGGAACAGATATCCATGCCTTGCTCTCCATCTTAAGGAGAAACCATTCAATCTTGCACCATTCAGTATTATGTTAACTGTAGGTTTTCCATGATATTTTTCATCAGGTTGAGGATATTTCCTCCTATTCATAGTCTGTTGCGAGCTTTTTGTTTTGTTTGTTTTTAAAATAATGTATGATTGTTGCATTTGATCAAAAATGTTTTCTGTGTGTTTTATATGATGATGGTATGGGTTTTCTCCCTTATTTAGCAGTATGGTGGTTATATTGATTTACATAGTATTGTCAAATGTTAAGTCAATTTTGTATTGCTAGGATCAGAACAGTGAATGTGACCAGGAGTGAAGACAAAGATATAGATAGTAACAATGGGCCAATTCATCAAGAATTATCAATCAACAAATTTGTATATACCTAACATCAGAACTTCAAATTGTCTTCCAGCTTGAACTAATTGATATCCCTAAAACTCTTCACCCAACAACAATAAAATACATATTCTATTTGTGTTGTTGTTATTATTATTTTATATATGTAAACATTTTCTTTTTCTACCAAGTACGGAATAAACATTAATTTCATAGTAGATTTTGCCCAGTATATTTTAACATTTTATTTAACTATGAATAGTTTATGGAACCAATTTGAAAAGTAAAAATATACCTAAACAGGGTAGGTAAAGATTACATGAGAATTTCCTGTATTATTTCCCACAACTCCATGAATATCCGCAACTATCCCAACATTAGTGGTTGAATTGACAGACATGTCTATCTGTAGAAAGAGAGATATACCTAAACAACATTAGAATCCCTTTTATTATCTCATCTAGCTTCAGATCTATATGTGTGTTTATATTTTTAACATTATTAGTAACAAATTAAGTTACATAGAATTAAATTTTACTTTAAGGTAATTTTAATATAACTATAACTCAATAAACTTTATATTTCTTTTAATTTTTTTTTCTATTATTCATTTCCATAGATTCCTACCACAAAAATGCTATCATAAATGAAGATTTTTAGGAGATGAGACAAAAGATGTAAATGCCAAGATAAATGAACATGACAAAAATTGAAAACTTTTCAATACCTTTCCAGATTTATATAATTTTGTTTTTCAGCCAAAGTGACCTAACACCTTTTGTAATAACCTGGATGGAACTAGAGACCATTCTCCTAAGTGATGTGTTACAAGAATGGAAAGGCATGGATTTCTAATGCTACCTCTGGAATACAGTCTTCTTAGTAAAGCATCACAAGAATGGAGAAGCAAGAATCCAATGTACTCAATTATAATATGAAGGCAGTAGATGATCTACTACAAGGTGGGGGTAGGGAAATGAGGGAGCAGGGAGAGAGGAAGAAGGAGGGGGGTGGGGGATCATGTTGTATGGCACACCTCAAGGGGCAGGACACAATTATAAGAGGGATTTTAACTAACAAATGCAATCAGTATAACCTAATTCTTTGTACTCTCAATGAAGTAATAATTTCAAAAATAATTCGAAATAATTGATTATTTATTGAAATAAATAATTTCAATAATAATTTAAAAAACCCACAGTGGTCAACAGTTTTTAATGTGTATCCACATGTCTGTGTCTTCACTGGCCCCAGCCACTCTGTGGCCATATGCCTGATGCAGCAGCATCTACAGCGTATTGCACAGTCTTTTTAAGTGTCCATAGAATATTCACAAAAATAGAATGTATTGTAATCCAAATATTTTTCAAAATTCCAAAGGATTTAAATCCTACATATAACATTATCTTACACAAGCATCTTACACAACAAAATTAAAATAGAACTCAGAAAGGTAGTTGAAAAAATCGCAGATGTTTGAAAATTAAATAGCATACTTCTAAATAATTACAGGTCAAAAAAATTCAATGTAAGTTAGAAACTATTTTGAACTAAATTATAACTGAAATATAGTATGAAATTTGTGGAAATGCAGCTAACACAGTTACTAGAGGAAAATGTATAGCTTTAAATGACTATGTGATACAAAAAGAAAGGTCTCAAGTCAATAATCTAATCTACATTAGGAAACCAAAACTAAGGGCATGTTAGGCCTGAATTAAAGAAAATCAAGGAAGTAATAAAAGGAAAAGCTGAAATCAATGATATACATAACAGAAATATAATAAAGAAAATAAGTAAACCCAAAAGATCTTTTTTAAAAAAAGAAATAAAAGTAATAAATTTCTAGCCAAACTCATCAAGAAAATCAGAGAGAAGACACAAATTACTAGTATTATCAATGAAGGACAATGTATCACTATAGATCCTATAGATATTAAAATAATAGTATGGTAACATTATGAAAAGCTTTATAAATTTGGTAACTTAGATAAAATGGATACAGAAAGATCTGTATTTGAATTTTATTCTAGCTTTATATATAATATCAAAATATTGAAAACAATGCCACTGTCCTTCAATTTGTGAATGCATAAACCGATAGTGTTATATCCATATAACAGAGGACTTTTCAACAATAAAATGAAACAAAATTTTAATGCTTAAAACAACATAAATGTAACTCGGAAGCATTAAGCTAAGTGAGACAGTGTATACTCTAACAGCCACATTATGCATGGTTAAAATGTTATAACATTCTTTAACAAGTAGAATTATAGCAATAGAAATCAGATTGAGTTTGTAGAATATGAGGAAGTAGGGAAGGTAATTGAGTTCAAGAATATACAAGAGAACTTTCTGGAATGAGGAAAATGTTTTATATTTTGATCATAGTGTTGGTTACACAACCGTATACATTTGTCAAAACTCATCAAGAATATAAATAAATGGGTGACTACTATGCCACATAAATTTACCTCAACTAATTTGCTTAAAAATAAATAATGGAAACTATTTTCTGCTGTGATATTATAGTAAATTATATATTTTGGAAACTCCTTCTATGGCAATATATCAAGAATCTGGCAATATATAATTACAAGGATTATACATTTAAATACATTTCTTGGCCTATAAGAAATTGATAAGAGAAATCCCCAATGTCCTCTTCCCCAAATGTACAGGGATATAAAACCAGAGAGGCAAACAGATATGGAAAAGTGAAGTCAGAAAGAACCTGGGACATAAAGACAGTAACTATATGCGAACACAAATTAGGATGATCTCTGATCCCCGGTCACAATGAAAATCAGATAAAAAAGAATATTTATAAAATGTCAAGAGAAAAGAATTTCTATACTATATTTGTGTAAGCCTAACAAGTTCTTTCAATAATAAAGATGATATAAAGACATGTTCATATAAACAAAAACTGAGTGAATTGAACAAAGTAGACTTTCACAAAAGAAATATCTAAAAATGTTCTCCAAGAAGAAAGAAGTTGTGAGATTCACAGGAAATGTGCAGAAAACCAACCAAACAAAAAGCTCTGATAGACATGGACAAGTCTGTACAATAACACTGCTTTATAATTCCTTGGGTCAATAAAGCATAATAAAACTTAAAGGAAATTCTGCCAATAAAAATATGCAAAATTGAGAAAGAAGTGATTGTAAGTAAAGCAAAAATTTTTGTATTATATAGTAATATGTAAAGATACTGACTAAATATAGGGTTTTTCAAAGAAGGCATTTCAGGTAATCTTTTAATTCTCACTATCTAATATTTAGAGACAGAATGAGTAGAAAGATTTTAAAATTATGAAAAGAAAAATTCTATCACCCAAAAGGAAGCAAGAAAAGAGAGGAGAACCATGTAAAAGCTAAAACAAATGAAAGTATAAAACAAGATTTATTTTATTTATTATTTGTTTGTTTAATCAACCACAATATATTCAACATACTCCATGATATTCAGAGGTTAGTAGATATACTGTAGCTATAATTAGTTAAATAGTTAAAAATAAGTGCTTTTTAAGTCAAAACTTATTCATTTATTTATTTATTTATTTGTTTGTTTGTTTGTTTTGAGACAGAGTCTCACTATGTCACCCTGAGTAGAGTGCCATGGCGTCACTGCTCATAGCAACCTCAAACTCTTGAGCTTAAGTGATTCTCTTGCCGCAGCCTCCCAAGTAGCTGGGACTACAGGTGCCCGCCACAATGCCCAGCTATTTTTTGATTGGAGCTGTCATTGTTGTTTGGCAGGTGGGGGCTGGATTCAAACCCACCAGCTCCAGTGTACATAGCTGGCGCCCTAGGCAGTGAGCTACAGGTGCCAAGCCTATTTATTTATTTATTTATTTTTGACATGGAGTCTCACTATGTCACCCTGAGTAGAGTGCCATGGCATCACAGCTTATAGCAACTTCCAACTCTTGGGCTCAAGCGATTCTCCTGCCTCAGCCTCCCAAGCAGCTGGAACTACAGGTGCCTGCCACAATGTCTGGCTATTTTTTTGTTGTAGTTGTCATTGTTATTTGGCAGTCCCAGGCTGGATTCAACCCCACCATGTCTGGTGTATGTGGCTAGCACTCTTGGCCGCTGAGCTACAGACGCAGAGCCGTAAAACAAGATTTAGAAACAAATAAAGACATACTATTTCCACGTAGAAAAAATTATTGAACTACATGTGCTAGTTAAAAAGCAGAAATGTTCAAATAAAGTTATGTTTTTAAGCCAGCTATACAAGGTCTGATAATTAAGTTTGCAAAGTTGTAAGTGTAACCTTACACTTTACACTTCTAGTGGCAGCACTGTACAAACAGTTCAGTGAGGTTTTATAACCTTGGTATATGAGTATCTCACAGCTGTGTTTGTGTTGACATGTATTGTTCTCTTGCTGAGTGGAGTTCATTGTTGTTGCTGTTTGTTTTTGTGTGCTGTCTCAAGAATATCGGAGTTGGAATTAGAACAAGGAACAAACATTTGTAAATTTGTTGTTAAACTTGGTAAGAGTGGAAGTGAAATCAGGGACATGTTAGTTCAAGTTTATAGGGATAATGCCACGAAGAAAATGGCAGTGTACAAATGGATTAAGCTTTTTGTCTTTCCTGAGGTGAGAGAAAACATCACTGAATAAGAGAGGAGTACCATGGCACTCTACTCAGGGTGACATAGTGAGACTCCATGTCAGCGCTGCCAGTAACAAGCAGACTGATGAAAACATTGTAAAAATTCATCAAATTGGTTTGTCAAAATTGTTGGTTGACTGTGGGAAGTATAGAAGACCAAGTAAACACTGATAGAGAAACAATAAAATCATACCTAAAAATTTTAACATGAGAAAGATGTGCAGAAAAATGGTCCCAAAGGAGCTCACCAACCAACAAAAGCAAAGTTTAGCTCATATGGCCCTATGAGAGTTTTTAGCCAGTCAACATATAATCGTATTGTAATATCCTCCCTACTTATTTGATCTGGCCCCCTATGACTTATTTCTTTATCCAATGAGAAAAGGAAATAGTGAAATGAAGGCATTTTGATGACATTCAGGACATAAAGGTAATATGATGGTAATATGATGGCCATTCCAGAAAAAGAGTTTCAAAATTGCTTTGAAGGGTGGACTAGGCTTGGCTTGCCAAGGTGGGGTAATTGAAAGGTGACCACAATGATATTCAGCAGTGAAGTACGTAGCATTTTTTCTAGGATAAGTTTGTGAACTTAATTATCAGACCTCCTATGTTGTTTTAAAGAAACAGGTTGAAATATAAGAACCCAGAAAAGTTGAAATTAAGAGAAGAGAAAGAGAATCTGGTAAAATTCTAATCTAAAGAAGGCTGGCTAGTTGAGTTTTATTAATGTCAAATAAAGTAGTTTTTTTTAAAACAAAACCATTGTGAAGACAAAGAAGGTGAATTCATAATGATTAAAGAGTTGATTAATTGGAAAATATACAGTAGTTCTAAATGACTATGCACCTTGATTATAGAACCTCAGAATATATAAAGTAAAAATTAATTGAAGTTAAATGATAATCAAAAATTCCAACACAGTTCTGTCTGTATGTTTCTTCTATAGCCTTACTAGTTTTTTACTGGGATATTGACAACCCATTTGAATTAATGAATATATATATGTACACACACACACACACATACACACACACACACACACACACACACACACACACACATATATAACACCATGTATTCACTATTTGTGAATAGTAAATTTTGATTTGTTTCCAAAATCTTAAGCAAAGATGAACCAGACAAAATGACCACATCTATAAAGCAAGTGTCAGTACATTTCAAGGAACTGGTATTATGCAATCTATACACCCTGATTACAATGCAATTAAACTCAGAAATAATTCTATTTTTAACTTTATGAGGAAACTCTGGCCTGTCTTCCAGAATGGCTGTACCAACTTACATTCCTACCAACAATGTACACAGGTTCACTTTTCTCCATACCCCTGACAACATTTATTTCATTTTAAAATATATATAATAGCTATCCTAACAGGTGTGAGGCGATAACTCATTGTGGTTTTTGACTTGCATTTTCCTGGTGATATGAGCATTTTTCACATATTTGTTGGCTGTCTATAAATCTTTTTTGGAAAACTATCTAGCACTTGGTCTACTTTTTAATCTTTGGGGGGGGGTACCGAGTTGTGCCAATTCCTTGTATGTTTTAGATATTAACCCCTTATCAGATATATGGTTTGAAAATACTTTCTCTTAATATGTATGCTGCCTTTTCTATTAGTTGATTGATTCTTTTGCTATGAGGAAGCTTTTTAGTTTAATGAAGTATGACATGTTTATTTTTCTTTTTGTTGCCTGGGCTTATGGTGTGAGAATCAATAAAACATTGCTAGGGCCAATATCAGGGAGCATTTCCCTTATTTTCTTCAAAAACTTCTATGGTTTCAGGTCTTATGCTTATGTTTTTTACTCTATGTAGGGTTTATTTCTGTGTATTGTATAAGATAAGCATCTACTTTCATTCTCCTGCATTAGGATATCCAGTGTTCTCAACACCCTTTCCTTTCTCCACTGAATCCTCTTGGCTGATGAGTCAAAAATTAATTTACCATATAAGCTTTCTTTTTTTTTTTTTTTTTTTTTTTTACTTTTCTGGGCTCTCTATTCTGTTCAATTGGTCTGTATGATCCAAAAAAGATCCCTATACTGAATATAAGCTGAAAAGGAATGACAACAGCACCTTGTGGAGATAACTGTGATCCTATACACACTTCAGCATTATTTGCACTAGCCAAGAAATAGAAACAACCTATGTTCAGTGGAAAAATGGATAGAGAAACTGTGGTTTTAGAATATCACTCAACCCTAAAAAATACAAAGATACTGCCATTCGTGATAACACAGATGATGCTAGAGGACATTATGCTAAGTGAAATAAGCCTGGTGCAGAGAGATAAATACTGCATGATTTTACACATATGCAACATGTCTTTTAAAAAGTGAAATAAATAGAAAGATAGTAGCAATTACCAGGGGTAGGGACAGGGAGAAAGGAGAAAGAGTAGGTCAAATATGTGAGATAAATAAGTTTAGAGACCTAATGTAGAACACCAATATAACTATTATTATAGTTAAGAATATTATATTGTATACAGAAAATATGCTGAGAGTGCAGATTTTATGTGCTTTTGTCACCAAAAAAGTAACTATCAAAGGTGATGTACACGATCATTTGCTTGACAGTAGTAGTAATTTCATTATGTATATGTATATCAAAATATGTTGGCTCAGTGCCTATAGCACAGTAGTTGTGGCATCAGCCACATACACTGAGGCTGGTGGGTTCGAATGCAGCCTGGGCCAGCTAAACAACGACAACTGCAATAAAAAAATCCCTGGGCATTGTGGTGGGTGCCAGTAATCCCAGCTACTTGGGAGGTTGAGGCAAGAGAAGCCCTTAAGCCCAAGAGTTTGAGGTTGCTCTGAGCTGTGATGCTATGGTACTCTACTGAGGGTGACATAGTGAGACTATGTCTCAAGAATAAATAAATAAATAATGGAGCAGTGCCTGTGGCTCAGTGAGTAGGGCACCAGCCCCATATACCAGAAGTGGTGGGTTCAAACCCGACCCCAACCAGAAACTGTCTAAAAAAGTAAAATAATAAATATAAAAAATTAACATATGTTGTACACTTTAAATGTATACAATGAAATAAATTTTTAAAAATAAAAAGGAATATTTGGGACATTTTAACAATCAGTTCTAAACACTTAAAGAAAATATCATGACAAGAAATACTAAATATGTAGAAGGGGTCAATAATTAAAAGAGAATATTAATGTTGTAGAATACACTAAGATGAGCATAAAATAAATAGTTACAGGCTTAAATATGTGGGTTATTGTATTGAAAAACAAAAAGAGCTAACAAAAAAATCCTTAAAATAATTTATTAAAATGATTTTCAAAATAAAGCCTCCCTAAAATAGAAAAAATGAAATAAAAAATATAAGATTAAAATTTGATGAAATAGAATAGGATTCACTACTGAAGCTTAATAAAACCCAAAGTAGCTCCTTGAAAAGACTAATAGAAATTTAGAAATCTTTGGCTTAATTAATCTGGAAAAAATAATGCGTAGAATGAAAAACTGGCACAATTTAATAGAGATTTAAAAGGTTAATCTATATTATAAAAAGGTGGATGGGCTCGGTGACTGTAGCACAGTGGCTATGGTACTAGCCACATACACGAGGGTGGCAGGTTTGAACCCGGCCAGGGCCAGCTAAGCAACAATCACAACTGCAACAACAACAAAAAATAGCCGGGCATTGTGGAGGGCACCTGTAGTCCCAGTTACTTCGGAGGCTGAGGCAAAAGAATTTCTTAAGCCCAAGAGTTTGAGGTTGCTGTGATCTGTGACACCATGGCACTCTACCAAGGGTGACATAGTAAGACTCGGTCTCAAAAAAAAAATGTTGGATAAAACTGACAATTAACCAAAGCTTACTTAACTAAAGAAATGTAAATAACTGGAAAGGTACTCATATCCATAAAATAGTAATAATTTTATAATAGGGTAATGTTACTAATATAGCAGAGTAGGAGATACTAATCTTCATCACTCTCCTACCATATACCCAAACAATACAGCCAGGATC
The DNA here is from genome assembly GCA_963574575.1 of Galagoides demidoff. Lineage (NCBI taxonomy): Eukaryota > Metazoa > Chordata > Mammalia > Primates > Galagidae > Galagoides > Galagoides demidoff. The sequence continues at coordinate 47,350 of CAUYQV010124490.1, forward strand.
TACAAACCAAAATAGCCCAGAGACAGCTCAGAGGCCCATTAAAGAATCTGCACCAATACAGGGCAACAAAAAAATAAAACGAGGAATATCCACATAGAAAGGATTGCTGGTAATCCAGGCATGGTGGCTCACTACTCTAATTCTAGCACTCTAGGAAGCCGAGGCAGGTGGATTGCTTGAGCTCAGGAGGTCAAGACCAGCCTGAGCAAGAGCAAGAGCAAGACCCATCTCTACTAAAAATAGAAAAAAACTAGTTGAGGGGAGGGTTTGTGGTGGATGTCTGTAACCTCAGCTACTTAGGATGCTAAGGTAGAAGAATCCTTTGAACCCAAGAGTTTGAAGTTGCTATGAGCTATGATGATGCCACTGCACTCTACACAGGGTGACAGAATGAGACTCTGCCAAAAAAAAAAAAAAAAAAAAAAAAGGAAGAAAAGAAGGAAGGATTGATTGCTGGTAAGATTGGCATCTTACAGCAAGGAACAAAGAATAAAGGTGGAAACTATCCATATCAACCATGGGGTGGGAATTAGCATGCTTCCCAGTGGCTTGCACTACAGAGGACACTGGCATCTCTTGTAATTGAGGTAACCAACAGCCATCTCTACTAGGGAACACCAGAGAAAGACACACAGTTGCCCACATAAGAACTAGCAAATGTGGTCGGCTCCTATGGCTCAAAAGGGTAGGCGCTGGTCCCATATGCCAGAGGTAGCAGGTTCAAACCCAGCCCCTGCCAAAAACTGCAAAAAAAGAAAAAGAACTAGCAAATGTTATTTACTAGGTGTAGAATATAAATGCCTTAACACAGTAACTAAGAAAATGCCATGAAGGCTATGTTAACTAGTTTGATGAAAATATTTCAAGTTGTATATAAAACCAGCACATTATACTCCATGATTGCATTAATGTACACAGATATGACTTAATAAAAAAAAAAAAAAGAACTAACAAGTGTTAAGCCTCTTTGGCGCGGGGGGGGGGGGGAAGAAAGGTTATTTAAAAATAAACAGAAGAAAAACAGAATTTATAAAATAACGCTTATAAGTCTTATGGAACAGCACGAAAAAGAAAAACCAAATGTTTGAGTTATAGAAGTTCAAAAAGGAAAGGAATGATAAAGGTGTAGAAAGTTTAAAGAACAATACTCACCACTTACAAAACTTAATTCAAGATTGATAAAAGACTTACATGTAAGGCATGAAACCATAAGGCAGGAGTCCTCAAACTTTTTAAACAGGGGTCCAGTTCACTGTCCCTCAGACCGTTGGAGGGCCAGACTGCAGGCCCAGGGATGAGTCGGCTGCTAAGCAGGACAGGCAGCAGTGGCAAAAACACCCACCGGGCTAGATAAATGTCCTAGGTGGGCTGCATGTGGCCTGCGGGCCATAGTTTGAGGACACCTGCCATAAAGATTCTAGGAGAAAATGTATGAAAACTTCTAGATATAAGCCTAGGCAAAGAATTTATGACTAAGACCCCAAAGGCAATTACAGCAACAACAAAAATAAATAAATTGGACTTAATTAAATTTAAAAGCTTCTGCAAAGCTAAGGAAATGATCAATGGAGCAAATAGACAACCTACAGAATAGGAGAGAATATTTACAAACTATACCCTTGATAAATGGCTAATATCCTGAATCTACAAAGAACTCAAACAAATCAGCAAGAAAGAAAGTACCCCATTAAAAAATAGGCAAATACTACAAACAGAAGTTTTTCATAAGAAGATAGAATGGCCAAGAAACATATGAAAAAATGCTTACCATCACTAATCATCAGGAAAATGCAAATTAAATCCCTAATGAGATATTGCCTTATCCCTGTTACAGTGGCTTTTATTAAAAAGTTAAAAACCAATAGATTCTGGCATGGAGTTGGAGAGAAAGGAACATTCATATACTGTTAATGGGACTAAAAGTTGATACAAACAACCTCTATGGAAAATGGTATGAAAATTTCTCAAAGAACTAGAAGTAGACCAACCGGCAATTCCACCACTGGGTATCCACCCAAAGGAAAAGAAGTCATTATATCAGAAAGACTCTTATACTTGAATGTTTAATGTAGCACAATTCACCATTGCAAAGATGTGACATCAACCAAGTCACTATCAGTTCATAAGTAGATTAACAAAATGTGATACGTGTATGTGTGTGTATATTCACACACATACACACACACAGAGTACAATCAGCCATAAAAAAGAAACGAATGAATGTCTTTTGCAGCAATTTTGATGGAACCAGAGGCCATTATTTTAAATGAAGCATCTCAATAATGGAAATACAAATACCACATTATACTCTCCAAAAATCTAGAACTAATTGATGGGTACATACAGGCATAGAGAGAAATAAAAATAATCAAGAACGGGGAGGGAAAGGAAGAGAGGGGTGAAAACCTACAAGTATAATGAATAGTATTTGGGTAATGGGCACACTTATAGCCCCAACTAAAGCATTATAAAAGGTATCTAAGTAACAAAACATTTGTACTCCTTTAACATTTCGAAATTCAAAAAAGAAATAATGGAACATTTTATAAATCTGTTAAAAGATATAAATATCCAGCTACGGGAAGTTCAAAAGGTCTCTAATGCAGTTTAATCCAAACAAGACTACACAAAGATACATTATATGTGTAATTAAGCTATTAAAAGTCAACAACAAAGAGAGGATCCTGAAAGAGGCAAGAACAAAGAAGCAAATACCTAAAAGGGATTCTCAGTAAGGCTAACAGTGGATTTCTTAGCAGAAACCTTACAGATTGAGAGAGGAGGAGGATGATATATTCAATATACTAAAGGAAAAGAACTTCCAAACAAGAATACTATACCTGGTTAAGCTGTCCTTCAGAAGTAAAGGTGAGATAAAGACGTTCCCAGATAGACAAAAGCTGAAAAAGGTCATCACCACCAGATCTGACCTATAAAAAATAATAAAGGGAGTTCTTTAAGCTAAAAGAAAAAGATACTAATCAATGACATGAAAACATATGAATGTACTTATAAAATTACACAAATACAGAATACTCTAATACTGCAATAGTGATGTGTAAATCACTTGTAACATTAGTATGGTTAAAAGAAAAACTATTAAAATAAAAAATAGCTACAATAATTTGTTAAAGAATATACAATGCAAGAAGTGTAAATTGTAACATCAAAAACAGAAAAAAGTTTGGGGTAGAGTAAAAATGAACAGCTTTTTAATGAGATCAAAGTTAAATTTTTATCACCTTAAATTGGGCTATTATATTTTATGTAAGCCTCATGGCAATTCCAGAGCAAAACCCTATAGTACATACAGAAAAAAAGTGAAAAGGAAACAAAGCATACTACTAGAGAAAATTATCTAATCACAAAGATAGCCAAGAGAAGATTAAAGGGACACAGGATCTACAAAACAACCAGAAAACAATTAACAAAATATAAAAAGTAAGTCCTTAACTATCAATAATTACCTTCAATGTAAATTGATTAATTTATCCAATCAAAACACATGGAGTGGCTGAATGGATGATAAAACAAGATCTAACTACAGCTGCTTAAAACACACTCACTTTACTAGTAAGGACACACACAGACTGAAGGTTAAGAAATGGAAAAAGATATTCCACACAAGTGAAAATTGAAAGAGAGCAGTGGTAGCTGTACTTACATCCAGTAAAATAGACTTTACATAAACAACATAAAACAAGACATAGGTCATCACATAATGATAAAGGGGTCACTCATCAAGAAAATATAACAAGTATAAAAAAATACACACACACCCCCCCAACATTTGGAGCACTAAATATATAAAACAAATAATAATAGATCTGAAGAGAGAGACCATAATACAATTAAAGTAGGGGAGTTTAATAGCACACTTTCAGCAAAGGACAGAGTATCCAGAAAGAAAATCAATAAGAAAACACTGGATTTGAACTACACTTTGGAACAAATGAACCTAAGAGACATATACAGAATATCCCATTCAACAACAGAAGAATACACATTCTCACCAAGTGGACACAGACATTTTCCAGGATAGATCTTATGTTACGCAAAAAAAATAAGTCTTCACAAATTTAAGATAACTGAAATCATATCAAGTATATTTTCTGAAAACCAAATCATAAGAAAATAAAAAATATAAACAAGTGAGCAAGAAGACTGAAACATTAATTAATAAAAGGTTTCCCATCAAATAAAAACCCAGGACCAGATAGCTTCACTCCTAGCCTCTTCCAAACATTTAAAGAAGAATTGATACCAATACTTCTCAAATAGTTCCCCAAAATTAAAGATATAGATTAGTAGATAAAACTTCCAAACACATTATAGGAGGCCAGCATTACTTTGATAATATAGGCAGGCAAGGATACTACAAGGAAAGGAAATTATAGGATATTATTTCTGATGAACATAGATGCAAAAATCCTCAAAAATATACTAGCAAAATAAATTCAGTAACACATTAAAAGGATCATTCACCATGATCAAGTGGGATGTATGCCTGGGATTCAAGGATGGTTCAACATACACAAATCAATTAATATGGTATACCACAGTCACAGAATGAAGTCCAAAAATTACATGATTATGTCAATAGATACAGAAACAGCATTTAACTAAATCTAACATTCTATCATAGTTAAAAGTCTGAACAAATTAGCTATAGAAGGAATGTACCTCAAAACAATAAAGGCCATATATAATAAGCTCATAGTTAACATCATAGTCAACAATGAAAATTTGAAAGATTTTCCCCTAAAATCAGAAATAAAATAAGGATATTCACTCTCTCAATATAGTACTGGACATCTTATCCAGAGAAAATCAGCAAGAGAAAAAAATAAAAGGCATACAAATCAGAAAAAAATTATCTGTTTGCAGAAGACATGATCTTATATTTGGAAAACCCTAAAGACTCCACTGAAAGACAGAATTAATACATCATTCAGTAAAGATGCATGGCAAAAAATCAGCATACAAAAATTAATATGATTTCTATGCAATAACAATAGTTACCTGAAAGAGAAATTAAGAAAACAATTCCATTTATGATAGCTAAACAAAGTAAAACACTCAGGAATAAGATTAACCAACGAGGTGATAGATGTGTAGTACACTGACATCATATTGATGAAAGCAATTGAAGAAGTCACAAATAAATAGAAAGATAGTCCATGTTAACAAATTGGAAAAAGAATTAATATTGTTAAAATAGCCACACCACCCAAAATGATCTACAGATTCAATGCAATCCCTATCAAAATCCCAACTACACCTTACCTGAAAACAGAAAAATGTTCTAAAATTTATATAGTCCTACAAAAGACTGAATAACCAAAGCAATCTTGACAAACTCAGAAGCATCACACTTTCTGATTTGAAAATCTACTACAAGGATATAGGAATTAAAACAGCATGGCACTGGCCTGAAAACAGACACATAGACCTTGAAACAGAATAGAGAAACCAGGAATAGATGCACATATTCAGATTCAATTGGTTTTCAAAAGATGCCAAGAACAACAGGGATAAGACAATATCTTGAAAAAAAGGATATTGAGATAACTACTTATCCACATAGAGAAGAACGAAATTAGAGCCTTTTTACACCATATAGAAAAAGGATTAAAGACTTACAGTCACATACCATTCAGGGGTGGTCAGGGACTGAGCCCACTGTCGTTTTGTTTTTGTACGTTCGGCTGTCCAGCTTAACTGGATGTGCAAAAAAAGCTCTGGGGGTCAGTTCCTAACCACCCCGTTAGTATGCATTCGGACCTAAAACTGTGAAAGTACTAGGGAAAAAATAAGAGAAATGCTCAATGATACAGGTATAGGCAAAGATCTCATGGATATGACTTCAAAAGTACAGGCAGCAAAAGCCGAAATAAACATATGGGATTATGTCAAACTGAAAAGCTTCTGTACATTAAGGAAAACATCAGGATAAAGAGACAATCTACAAAATGGTAGAATATATTCACAAACCATATATCTGATAAGGGGTTAATATCCAAAATATATAAAGAACTCAAATAACTCAATAGCCAGAAAACAAATAATTCAATTAGAAATAGACAAAGAACCTGAATAGACATTTCTCAAGGAAGACATACGAATGGCTAACAGGTATATGAAAAGGCATCCAACATTGCCAATCATCAGAGAAATGCAAATTAAGACCACAATATTACCTCATTCTTGTTAGAATGGCAGTTATCAAAAACTTGAAAGATAACAAGTGTTGGCAAGGATGCAGAGAAAAGGGAAGCCTTGCACATTCTTGGTGGGAATGTAGAATAGTATACAGCCATTAAAGAAAAAAGCCTGATATTCTTCAAAAGACTAAAAATAGGATTTAGCACATTATCAAGCAATTCGACTTTGGGGTATATATTCAAAGGATAAGAAGGGAATTAGTATGTTGAAGAGATATCTGTACGGCCACGATCACTGCAGCATACTTCACAATGCCAACGTATGGAAGCAGCCTCAGTGTTCATCAATGGATGAATGAGCAAAGAAAATGTGGTATATGTACCTAATGGAGTAATAGTAACCCTTTAAAAGAGGGAAACTTTTGTCAGGAATGACAAAATGAGTGAACCTGGAAGACACCATGCTAAGTGAAACAAGCCTGGTACAGAAGGACACATGCTATGTGACGTCACTCACATGTGAAATCTACAAAAGTAGAACTCACAGAAGTACGGAGTCCAGTGGTGAGTAGCTGATGCTGCCTGAGGGTTAAGGATTGGGGATGGTGCTTGAGTAATAGGGCAATGTTGGCAAAGGGTACACAGTTTTGGTTAGACGTGAGGAATGTGTTTCAGTGATCTAATGCATAGAATTCTGACTATAATTGATTATACATTTATTATATATTTCAAAATTGCTAAAAGAGTAGATTTTAAATATTCTTACCACAATAAATAATAAGTATATGAGGTGATGGATATGTTAATATGCTTGTTTTTAAAAGTCCATGATGTATCCATACATAAAAATATCACATAATACCCATTAATATATATATTTTCTCCAATAAAACAATAAAAACATTAACCTCCCATATTTAAAATGATAACATCCCATGTTGATATTGGCAAAATGAATTGAACAATTTTTCGTATGCCAGTTAGGAGTTACACAGGCACATTTCTGAAGAAACATTTTGAAATTTTTTTTCAAGCACTTTAACCCAATTATGCCTTTAAAAAACCAGTAATTTCACTTTTAAGAATCTGACCTAAGGGAATCACGCAATGTTGTTGTCATAAAATAATATATGCCCATAAACTTCAGAGAATTATTAAAATATTTGAAACATTGGGAAAATGTGTCTAAAATATAGAGACAGTTAAGTACAAAATAGAGCATCTATGTGAATAAATCTATGATCTTACTTTTAAAAACACAAAAGACAAAAGGACAACTTCCTTAACAACGTCCAACTAATGTAGCATTAAGATCCATTTAAGACCTTAAAAAAAAAAAACGATGTTACCCCTGCATATTCAGATTAAATTGATCTGAGGTGGGCACTTTTTAAAAGCTGCCCAGATGATTCCAATGGGCATTCATGTTTGAAGAACACTGGGTTCTTAGACATACACATGTACACATAGTCGCACGTGAAACTGAAAAGAAGTTTAGCGAACTGTAAAAAGTAGTCTCTTGGTTAGGGAATAATTCATTGTATATTTTCTTTTGTAAACTTGTATGTCTTTAAACTTTTTACAATAAGCAGGAAGATATGCAATTAAGGCAATCACTTTTATATAGTATAACTGGTGCATACTAATTACTTGCTCTATGTGTCTCATTTTCTTGAAATCCTATTTACAGAAATAATTTTATTTCAACAGAGCAAGGCAATTTCAGCTTACCCCACCTCAATTCATCACAAACCCTGCATTAATGAATAGCATGCTCACTACTGATTATGTACAGTCATGACTTGTTGAATCAGATCTACAGTTTAATATTCATTATTTTAGGAGTATCCGGATTTGAGACCTTTGGGTATTAAGTTTGACAGATTAGGAAAAAATATATTTTGCCTAAGGAGAAAATTAAATTTAAATAAATAGACTTCATCTAATTATTCCATTATTCCTGAGTGATTTTTTTCAGTGTCAGAGACATCAGTTTGCTCAATATATATTTTGTTAGATCTGAATGATGCACTTATCCTCCCTTTCCTAGACCCACCCAAATCAAAAACTAAAAGTTTATTTATTTAAAAAATACATATGAGTACATATCAGGCATTGTTCAAGCTTAAACAGATATGGTGGTAAACAAAACATTATAGTTCCTGAACTTCCAGACCTCCTCTTTAGGGTTCATATTTATATAAACAACACTAAGTATTGAGTGCTAATAGGATAATGCAAAGACTTTTATGAGAGCAAAATAATTTAGCATTGGGAATGCTAAGGACTAAAGCAAACCCTTTTTGAGAAAGGGGCATTTAAGCTGGGTTCTGAAGGATGACTGAGGGTTATTAAAGAGTAGCATGAAAGGTAGGCCAAGGATAGAGAACAGCACGTGCAAAGGCACCAAGGTAGAAAGAAGGTTAGAATATCAGTGTAACTGACATAATGAGGAGGAAATAGAGAAGTAGGAAAAGAGGCAAGTTATAAGCCATTTGGAGGATTATGTTCTTTAGAGCAATGCTAAGCAATTGACGAATTTAAACAGAGGAGTATAGTGATCAGATCTGCAATTTAATACAATCATTGCTGTTCTCCGGGAAATAAATTTGAGAGGAACAAGACTAGATTTGCAGAGAAACTAGGATTTGGGGAGACAAAATAAGACACTCTTGTAGTGGTTCAAGAGAGAGATGATGGAAGTGGAGAGAATGTTTTGGATTTGAGCTACATTTTAAAGTAGCAGCAAGCAAACTTGAGGATAAATTAAATGGGAAGAGAGGAAAAGCAGAGTGTGTCGAAAATATCTCCTGAATTTCTGGCATCAGAAAATGAGGAAGCACTAGTATAATTAGTCGACCTAGGGAGAGTATAGGAGAAATAGATTGGTTGGCTAGGTGTGGGAATAAAGAGTTTAGATTTGTGCATGTCTAGATACCTTTGAGATGTCTACATAAAGATGTCAAGTAGCCAGTTGGATACAGTGGGTTAGACTTCAGAAATGAATTTATTCGATAGTCACCAGAATATAGAAAGTATTTAGAGATATGAAACCTGATTCAGAGAGAGTGGGTCAGGACTGAGACCTGAGAACTACCAGTATATACTATGTATATACATGTGTATATATGCACACATATATATGCCCATAAAATATGTTTATTGCAGCTCGGCGCCTGTGGCTCAAACAGCTAAGGCGCCAGTCACGTACACCTAAGGTGACGGGTTCGAATCCCCAGCCCGGACCCACCAAACAACAATGATGGCTGCAACCAAAAAATGGCCGGGCGTTGTGGCGGGCGCCTATAGTCCCAGCTACTTGGGAGGCGGAGGCAGGAGACTCGCTTGAGCCCAGGAGTTGGAGGTTGCTATGAGCTGTGATGCCATGG
>CAUYQV010124492.1:0-48732 GCA_963574575.1 Galagoides demidoff
AAAACTATAACTGAGAAAATGACATGAAGGCTGTGTTGATCAGTTTGATGGAAGTATTTCAGATTGCATGTGAAAACCCCACACTGTACCCCAGAAGGGCATTAATGTACATAGTTACCATTCAATAAAAAAAAAAAAAAATTAAAAAAAAAAGGCCAGATGAAAAACATTGCTTATCATAATGTTTTTTTCTACACATTTGGACTAAATGGCCATAATAATGGGATAGAATGGCATTTTGTGTCTGGAAGTGACATTATTACACAAGGTTATATTCAGGAGTTGCACAGGTCCCATGCAGGGCTGTATTGCCTTTTACCCAGGGCTCATATCTTGGGGGTTATCTCAGCTTGACAATATGAATGGATGTTGTCACCATCTTCACTGAGCTCTTCAGTGAAATGAATCTCCTTGATATTTCTAAAGACAGCCACTAAATCCTTTCCATTTTGACCCACCTCTGTTTACTGCATGAAAACACTTTTAAAGAATAAAAAGTTGGAAAAGTATCAAAAGTACCAGTTTTTTTTTATTTATTATTATTTTTTTTTACCAAGTTTTTCCCTACCATTGTTCGTTTGGCTTGGCCCCTGTTCTCACTAATAGTAAGGTTTTTAAAGCTTTCTTTAAGATGATTCTGTCCCCCAGGAAGGATAGAGAATGTAAATGGGTGAAAACATGAACCTAGTGACCTATTTTTTTCTTTTCTTTCTTTCTTTTTTTTTTTTTTTTTTGCAGTTTTTGGCCAGGGCTGGGTTTGAACCCACCACCTCCAGCATATGGGACCGGCACCCTATTCCTTGAGCTACAGGTGCTGCCCAAGACCTACTTTCTCAAAACGAGAGCTTCTGTATCTGAGACCCTCTCAGCTCACTCAATAGGGGACTGTGTTCTCAGCCTTCCGGTCACTGAACAGAGCTTTGTATGAGTAACCATCAGAATGGTAGACAGAGCAGCAGACCGGGGATCAGATGTCCAGTAATAAAACTGGAGCTATGTTATTGATTTACTATCCATTACCTGCCAGGGTCTAGAAGGGAACTATTTATCCTATGTTATAGATAAGGAAAATGAGATACAAAAGAGTAATTACCTAAAGTTGTACTGCTGTTAATACTCTTTACCTGGTTTCAACTCATATGTAACACCAAAATCTGGGCTCTTTTCCCATACCATTCCATACTCCTTATGAATACTAAGTGGGCTCAATTAATTTAGGTCCATAATTCAGAAAAATATATATTGAGTACCTGTGATGCACTAAGCAGTATTCTAGGTATAAAATAATAAGATAAACATGAGAGTCGTTGACCTCAAGTTAAAGGAGAAGATAGACCTTAGGTAAATAATTACCCATTCAAGTTACTCACCACTGATAAGGAGACATCCATTCAGCTATGGAAGTATGTAACAGAGAACAATGAGGCACATTGGTCAGGGAAGGCTTCCTGGAAGAAATAGCTAGACTCACAGCTGAAGGATCAAAAGACATTGGGGGAAAGAAGCAAAAAAATTCCAACTCAAAGGAACAGTGTGTTCAAAGGCATTGTGACAGAAGATGAGTGCTGAAGTCAGAAGACACCAAAAGTCAAATGTCAGACAACAGAATTTAAGGTATGAGAGGTTGATGGGGTCAGTCTAGGTGGGGCTTCATAGGTCCTCATAAGAATTTCAGTCTCTACCTAAAGTGTAATGGGATATCATTCAAATGTTTAATCACATTTAATGTGTTCTAAAAATATCAAAGTGTTGCCAGGAAAAACTTGAAGGAAAACAAAGGTGAAGGACTTACACTACTAGATGTGATGTAAAGTTAGAGAAATTAAGAGAGTATGATGTTATTACAAAGGTAGACAAACAGATCAACCAAGCAGAGCAGAAAGCCCAGAATCAGATGTATCTGACAAGAACAGCATTTCACTGCAGTGGGATAAGCATGGTGTGTCCTATAAATGGTGTTGTATATTTTATATACACATGGAAAAAAGAATCTTGACCCTCTACTTTCCACCACATAAAAATCAACTCAAGACAGATTGTAAATCTCAATGTGAACTGTAAACCAGTAACAACAAACAGCTAGAAATAATATAAAAAAAAAAAACCCACAGGAAAAAAATCTTTATAAACTTGGGAGTTGTAAAAATATTTTTTGAACAGGACATAAAAAAACACTGACCATAAGGAAAATTGTGATAAATTAGACTATGTTTGGATGAAGAACTTTGGCTTTCAAGAAATAGAAAAGGCAAACCACAGAGTTTAGAGGATTGTTTATAGGGAGACATAGTGGCTCTCGCCTGTAATTCTAGCACTCTGGAGACGGAGGCAGGTGGATTGCTTGAGTTCAGGAGTTTGAGACCAGTTTGATGAAGAGAGAGATCTTGTCTGTACTAAAAATCGAAAAAAAAAAATAGCTGGGCATGGTGGCAGGTACTTGTAGTCCCAGATAGTTGAGAGGCCAAGGCAGGAGAATCGTTTGAAGCCAGGAATTTGAGGTTGCTGTAAGCTATGAAATTGCCACAGCACTCTACCCAGGGTGACAGAATGAGACTGTACCTCAAAAAAAGGAGCTATTTAAAATATGTATTTCTGAAAAAGGACTTATATCCAAAGCATATCAAATATTCTTATAAAACATTAAGAACAAATATAATCTGATAGAAAAAGACAAGAACGGTCACTTTGCAAGGGATGCTTACTATTATTAGTTTGTTAAAAAAAATGCAAAGAAAAACAAAGCTGCAATGCCATTTTTAATTAGTAGAATGGCCAGGATGAATCAGACAAATAGTCCCGAGTGTTGTCAAAGATACAAAACAATTAAACATGTTATACAGTGATGGTGGGAGTGTAATTTTCTACAACCTCTTGTAAACTCTGTAGAAGTGTTTGACAATATCCACTAATGCTGGACATACATGCATACCTTGTGGCTCAGCAATTGCATCCTGAGATAAATACCCAACATATATGTATACATATAGCCATCAAAAGATGTATAAGAGAATGTTCGTAATAAGACTATTTCTACTAGCCTTGAACTAGAAACTACCATGTGGTAAACTGCATTGAAGAGGCTAATTCTTTACCCCTTTCTCTGTCTACATACTTTACCATGTGACTCAGCAGTTCTGACCAACTCCATGATCACTGAACTTCCTTGCTTCTTGAATTTGGACTCTTTCATGTGGCTTGTTTTGGACAATGGGCTGTTAGCAGACATAATTTCATTAGACTTGAAAAACACTGTGTAATTGTGCTTCCATTCATATATACTTCTGCCATTGCCATGATGAGAGACTGTTTCAAGTAGCTTGAAGAATGAGAGACACAAGGAATATGTCACCCCGCAATCTATAGACCTATGGCTTGAAGCAGAATGACCCATCTGAGCCCAATATGGAGAGGTGCCTCCCAGCAGCCCTGACGTACTATTTTCATTAGTTACATACAGTGAAGTCAGTGGCCCATGCATGCCATTCTTTTCCTTGTTTCAGCTCAGTCTCTCTACCTGAGGTTTTGCGAAGGTTCTACCACAAGGCAAAAAAATATTTTTGTCCAGAAAATGTGCATCAAACTTTCTCCTGAGTAGCAAGATGACCCTCAAGAACTATCCCTGATTTCCAAGTTCCCAAAGGTTCAAGTCCAGGCCATTGCAGAGAAAAGATTGTAGATCAGATAGTGGAAAATTTTTGGAACATCACTTATCAACTGACTTTAAGCAGAGCTCATCACTGTTCCAAACCTCTACATTGAAAATAAAGGCAACACGCGTTTCTTCTAAGTTTGAGGGTGTTAGTGATTGGGGTTGAGGAGAACCTTGTCTCTTCTCAAATAATGACTAAAATTCATTCCACTTCTACAATTGTAATCTCATTATTTCCTTACAACAATTCTGAGATACAGACACTATGATTTCCCTTATTTTCTATATTCTATGAAGAAAAAAACCTCAAAACAAAATGATCATATTTTCTTTTGAGGCATTTGGGAATCACAGGGTGTTGGGAGCCAGAAACACGTTTTATTAGTCCAAGTAAGAAAATGGTATAAACTAGAATAGGAGGTGGCCAGAATTCAAAAGCCATTTGGAATATAAAATTGGCTAAATTTTATTATTAATTAGAAATGTGTGTGGAGGGAAGTGCAAGGGCAGAGACTCTAGTTGAGTGCTTTGGAGGAATGAACCACTGAAATTTGAGACCCAAAGGATGAGCAAGTTTAGGAGGTAATAAGTTCATTTTTGGACAGGCCAAGTGGGAAGTAATCATGACATGTACAGATGGAGATGTTTGAAAGGAAATTGGATAAGACCTCTATCTTAAAAGAGACATCTGGATTAGGGTTTTAGAGTTGGAAGTTATCCTTACTTCATTGATAATTAAAGCTGTTTCAGAAAATGTACCATGTACTCTACTTTAATTGAATGTGTTTTAGCAAAGCACTTAACCCTTTTGAGCATCAATTTCTTTGTCTTTAAATGAGAAAAATAACATGACTTACCTTGCCAAAAAATTCTGATAAGAATCCAATTGTATAATGGATGCATAATATGTAAAGTTTAAAGTACTACTTAAATGGAATAATTATTAGTTTCATTGTCATAAAGAGCTGGTTGGGGATCACCTTTTAAGCACCTGCTCAAGTCTCAGTATTCCACTGAGAATTACTGCAAGTTTTATAAAAATAATAATTATCTGGGGTTCCTGTAGCATTTTTTATAGCCAAATCAGGACAAAGTAGATAAAGGTTAAAAAAATAAATGAATAAATTATGTTATTATCTAAGTAAAAACAAATATTGCAGGCATACTCAGACAGTTGTTATTTTTAAAGTGACTGTAAGTTCATGTTCATGTGATTCTAAGAGGAATCAAATTTTCCTTTTCTCCATCAATAATAAGGTTAGTGATTGAATAGAACATAATCCCATTCTTGAATATGTTCATTGTAAAATATACCCACAGGTAGCTAAAGAAGTTGATTTTCTGTTAGTATTATTAGCCAAGCCTGTTAACTAAGATAGCTGTCAACATTGAATCATTCAATATAGAGTAATTAGTTAAAGGCCTTTTTGTTGGCTCTGATTGGAAGACAGGATCAGTGGTAAATGGAGACCACTCCTATTATGCCAATAAATACATATCTTCAACATGAAATCGCCTCCTTCTGGGTTATCTATAACTAACAGTATGTGTTCTTCTCATTTATGTATGGTATTATATTAGAATATTATTCTTATAGATTCTAGACCTGACTGGTACCTTAAGATGCAGATTATGTATCCAGTACCTGACTCTTTTTCTGTACCTTGTATTATCGCAATCTTTTCTGTATAGACAGAGGTCAGGGGATGTCAGTTTCTTCTCTGAATTTAATTCAGTTCCACCAGCATGCACCAATTCCAGGCCTGCCCTATGGCTTCTACTAACACTACTACAGAAAAATCTATTGTGATAAAAATCTCAACTAGCAGGCTTGAAAGGCAGGCATAGAAAAGCACAAAGGTGGCTTGGAAGCCAGCGAATGGAGCTATATGATTGTGCAGAAGTTCTAATTGCTAACTGCGTAATTTTAACTGAAGTTATGCATTCCTCATGAGCTCTAATTTCCTAATTTATAAAATGTCCATCATTACCACTACATCATCATCCCATCATCACCATCATCTCAGTCCTTGTCACCATTGTCATCATCAGTAAATCATAGAATTTTTACAAATTCAGTGAAAGAATATGTGTGCAATATAGATTTGATGCCTGACACACAGAAGGCTGGATGACTCTCTTTCGTTTATCTTGATGGAAAGCCAGATCCATCAAGACCATAACCGAGGACATCAAAAATATGGCAGGAACCTTGGACAATGGTATCTTGAGTTGTTCTTCAGTAGGGAAGAGGTACTTGCATACTTTTGAGGTTATTGTTGTTTGTTTTCACCTTTTTTTTTTTTTTGGAAAGGAAGTGAAAAAAATCTTTTTTATAAAATGAAACGGCACATAAAACATATTTTTGTCATCTTGTATAAAACGTGGTGATCAGATTGAAAGCTGCTTCTGGCTCCAGGCACCTTTGAGAGCGACCTATCATTTCAGACCTGTCAGTAAGTGTCATTGGTGCTGGCTTCATCTGCAGCAGGGACAGATCCACGTTCCGCCTGCCTAGGTCGGAATCACCTTTATTATCTGAGCTGTCCGCCGGTGAGTGCGTTGCGTATTTGTGCATGTGTTTTCCTTTCCATCTCCCCTAGTCCATCCATTTCCAATACTGAAGGTGAAGTAGGAACTGATAATGGAATGACCTTGAGGCCAAAAAAATGCGGAGTGAGTAACGTTCGATAAAATGGACTATGACAGGTATTTCATAAAAGAGGTTTGTGAACAGATGACTTTTTACAAAGAAAATAAACTAACATTGCTTTGTTGTTCAGGTGCCAAGATGATTTGCTTTTCTCTGCTCTAGCAGCTCTGATTGACTTTTTTTTCTAGGAAAAGTAGAAAAAAAGATTGCTCTGCATGATTCATTTAGTAAGAGGGCAAACCATTAATTGTTGTTTTTCTCATTTTGCTGCTTCTATTAATGTTGATGAAGAGAATTTTAATTTTCTTAAATTTCAGAAATAATAGCCATCACAATAAGAGTTAATGTTTATTAATCACTTATTATGTGTGAGTCACATTGCCATTTTGCACACATCATCTAATTCACACACTAACTCTGGGAGCACACTAAGGCAAAGGGATGTTGAGCAATCCGATCAGTATTTAGGGCAATAGGTTGAGGCTGAAAATGAAGTCCCTCTGATAGCACAAAAATTGTTCCTTTAAATGTTACATCTTTTTTTAAATCCTAACTGTTACCTCTTCGAGGTACTATGCCAGGTACTGATAAAGTATACAAAAAGTGAACAAGAGAGAGACTCTAACCCTCAGAAAATAAACTCTCATGGGGAAATTACAACAAATGTAAAAACATCAGAATGGGACAATATAGGAATATGGGGTGGGCGATGGGACCATTACAAACTGGAGGACATTAAACAATTTCTTCTAGATTCCGTAAAAAAGCACATAAACCAGTGCCCTCAGGGCAGCTGAAATCCTGCCTCAATTCCCTGTTGCCCTCTGTTCACTTGACTCAGGATATGGTCCGTGAGCTACACTTAACGGGAATGAAGAAGGGCATACATCTTGGTTGGTTGCTGATCCTGCTGCTTAGAGAGATTAAGAATCTGAAAAACTAAATTTGACTTCAGACCTGGGAGGACATTGGTAGTTAAGGAACTCCGAAACCTGGAAAGACTCAAAGCTTTATTCTGTCATTTGTTGCCCACGTGACCTAGAGTCAGTTACTCCATGCTAGTAACTAGTTTCTTCCAATGCAAAATGCAAATAAAATATCTCGCTCCAGTGATGAGAATTCGATGAGGTAGGATGTTTGACCACATAGCCCTGTCACAGTAGAGTCACTCAGTAAATGTTAATTCCCAATTTCCTCCTTTATGCCCCACGAGGTGCTTCTAGAAGCAGAATACGGTTTCCTTCTCCTACCATCTTTGCCTCCACAGGGAATACAGGAACTGTGCCCCATCTGCCCTTCTCCAAACCAACAGATAGCAGCAGGGAACTGAGACAAGATTTAGACTAACTCTAACTCATCAAGGAATAGAAGCCTGGCTTTTTGGAATGACTAGATTCAGTGCCCCTTTAAAAGCACCCAAGACTGTATGTATATACTTCATCATAATAAAAGGATAAAAATCATGTTTTCCTGGGGCTTTGGAAAATGTCATAGAAAAGTATGCAGAAGTTTGAGAATCCAGCAATGAAAATTAGACATCAGGAGATTCCTGTAACCTGTGCACCACTCCAACAGAAAATGAGCTTCATTTCAAAGCTTGTTCTATGAGGTCATACACTCTGGGCATAAGAATCCTGATTCTCAACTGCCCTTTGGGGCACTGGTTCATGTGATTTTTTTTTAATGAAATCTGGAAGGAATTGTTTTATGTCAAGACTATATAAAAAGTCTCCAAAGACCTGGTAATAACGTCACCAGGTGACTAGGTGCATTTTATAGCAAGTTTGGTATGTGTATCTGTACGCCCATAAAAAGAAAAGAAACTACCACCAAATAGTATGTGATTTGTATCTTTACTCTCTCCCTCATCACAAAGGAGTTGGTGAATTTCACAGCCCAGAATATCTGAGGGAGAGGTTCCTGTCTTGTTGCAGCTCAGAAGCTCTTCTTTTAGTCCACTGATTCTTAAACTCCTGGGCTCAAGTGATCTTATCTCAACCTCCCAAGTAGCTGGGACCACAGGTGCTTGCCACAATACCCGGCTAGTTTTTCTATTTGTAGAGATGGGGCCTCACTTTGCTCAGGCTGGTCTTGAACTCCCGAGTTCAGGCAATCAGCCTGCCTCGGCCTCCCAGAGTGCTAGGATTACAGGTGTGAGCTACCAGCACCCAGTCTATCCCATTGATTCTTAAAACTCTCTGATCATTCACTTATCTTGTACCATCTCTCACTGGGTTTTCTTGGCCATTCATCTCTCATTGTCTGTTCTTTACCAAAGCTGATAAACTGATTGTAAAATTCTGAATTTCTCTATCTATAGTTGCTCGAACTTCAGGCTTGATATTGAAAATCCCTGATGAGTATATTTATATAGTTCTGGCTGCTCCTGTGGCTACTTGTTCTGACTTTTTATATAATACCTGGAGTCAAGGAGGACCCTCCTCCAGTGTGTGCTCCACAAGCCAGCCTTTTGCCTCCTCCTGGAACAGATCTGTCTCTTTGCAGTGAGGAAAAGTGTTGGCGGGAACAGCAACCCCAAAGGGGTCTATTCCAAGTGCTGCCTACAAAAGGCTTTCCCCTTGTAAATAAGCGAATGGCTCTCAGATGCGTTGCTAGGTTAGTCAATCTGAACTTCTCCCCAAATGCCCACTCAGGGATCTATTTCATGCCCACTTAGGCATGGGTTTTACTCTGATTTTGTATGGAACCCCTATTGGCTTAAAAGAAGCAGGTAAACAAAAAGCAACCTTGTGGAGCATTTGTAATTGCCCAGGATCTGCCACGGGCCTGGCATATGGCTGCTGTCCCTCATCCATTCTCTTGCTTGCCAGTAAGGCCAGGCATGAAAAGAGCAGTCCTAGGGAAAGTTCTCATCTGATCAGACTCCCTTCTTGGAGGGCTGCTCTTCACATTTGTTCCTTTGGCCCGAGTCGTTGGCAGTGACCAAAGGATGGAAAATCTACACATCCGCCTCAGGAGCCAAGAGGCCAGGGAGAAAGCAGCCTTCCAAACAGAGCAGAGGGCCAGCTGGCAGGCGGCTCCGCATAGCCCCTTCAGGAGACACGTTATACCTGGCAGGTGAACCGTGCTCAGGGCACTGTGGAAGCTAACATCTCTTCTTTTAAAATTACTCTCAAACTTTTGAACAGTGTTATAGAGGAGGCTACTTCAATGAACTGTTTCAGACAAACTTATGATTGTGTTATTTGTCATAAAATAATAAAAGCTGAAATTATTAGGTACTTAACATGGGGCAACTGTGCTAACCACTGAGTTGTGGCATCCTATTTAATCCTTGTAACAGTGTGGGAGCTTCAACCATCAGATCCAGTTTTTAAATGAGAAAATATAAATGACTTGCCTAAGTGTTCCCTCTTAGACAATGTCTATGTTTTAAAATCTTTCCAGCATTCTAGAGGATGCTGAGAGAGATGTGGGATGATGCAGGAAGTTATGCAGTATCAGGGGAGACGCTGGTGTGTCCATTTAACTGGTGAGGAAACTGAAATTAAGATACAGGAGTGATTTCCCCACACTCCACTGCTAGGACATCTTGCAGCTGTATTCACACCAAGCCTTCCGATTTTAAGTGTATTTTTCTGCCTGTTCAGCTGTTGAAACTTTCTTTCTTTTTTTTTTTTTTTATTGAATGGTAACTATGTACATTAATGCACTTCTGGGGTACAGTGTGGGGTTTTCATGTGCAATCCAAAATACTTCCATCAAACTGATCAACACAGCCTTCATGTCATTTTCTCAGTTGTTTTAAAACGTTCTCATTCTACTCTTAGAGAGATTCACTTGTACCCCTGTAACATAAACCTCAAAAATGGTCCCTCCAATCCCCCTCCCTCCACCCGTTCCCCCCTCCCTTCTCCCTCCCACTGTTGAAACTTTCAAAGACTTTCTAAGATGAGAGGCATAGGGGGTCCATGACAAGGCAGCAGGCATTAGAAGAGGAATGGGTTAATTTAGAATCAATTAGACTTATCTCTATGAACTTGGATGTCTTCATCTGAATAAAAAAATAAATAAAATAGGAATGAAAATACTTATGAAGATTTGAAAAGGTTTATCAAAGTTCCTATCACTATTTCTGGTATGTAATATTGATAGGTACTCACAAAAATAAGTTTTTTTCCATGATTAAAGAGAAAAAGAAATCAAACGAAGAAATAATATAAAAGCACCCTTGCAACAAACCTTTGATTCTTTAAATTGCACATTGATCAATATGTGAAATGGCAGAGGGATCTTTCAATGTAGATCTGTCCCTCCCAGAAGCCATATCTTTGTTATGGAAGAATGGGGTAAAATTTTAATAATCTGATCCTCTCTCATTTGCAAGAGATTCACAAGATGGGTTCTCGGGCAGATGTGTTTTAACAAGTAGGTCCTGTTACTCAATGTAACCCTCAAAATTAAGTACAGAAGACAGATGCCATTCTAGATATTGTAAGCAAGAATGGGTTTAATATAGGGGAGAGGGGGCTCATAATTTATTACATAAAAATGGAGTTTAACCTGGGTTTCTAGGAATGACTCTCAAGCAATACAATCCATGGAGGGGCTGCACCTCTAGCTTACCTTGCGAGCAGGACCATACCCCGGAGCTTTGCCACTACTGCTCCCACTGCGGACATGCTGCTGGCACAGTATGTGGGAAGCAAAGCCAGCTCTGCACACCAGGCACACCAGGCCATGAGAAATCAGGTCACGAGGTGTCTGCCACCATATTGTCACTACTTCTCCTGGTCACCCACAAAGATGGGCATGAGATGCCTCTGCAGAGAAACTTTAGGTGTCCACACGTGCCTGCTCAGACACAGCCCCAAGAGAGGAAAATGCCTCTGTCTCAACTCTGCCTTCATATTTCAGGCAGACACATCCAATGGGTCGAACATACTTTATGTGAAACACCCAGATATAAAGAAAATGTAGAAATGTAGAAAATGTAGTTTGGGGCTTAGCTTATACAACTCTCCTAAGAAAAATACTTGAAATGGAGGTTCAATGGGCATCTAATAACTGTATGTGAATGGTCTTTTTTATTATTATTATTATTTGGCATTCATAAAGGGCACAAAGAATTAGGTGACACCGACTGCGTTCCTTAGGTAGAGTCCCTCTTGTAGTGGTGTCCCGCCCCCAAGAGGTGTGTGTTTTTTCTTTTTGATAATAGCTATTCTAACAGGTATGAGGCAATACTGCATTATGATTTTGATTTGTATTCCTCAGATGATTAATAATGTTGAACATTTATTTATACCTATTACCCATTTTGTATCTCCTTTTGAGAATACCCATTCATATACTTTGCCCATTTTTTTTTATCAGGTTATTTGTTGTCTTACAATCAAGTAGTTTGAACACCTTCTATATTTTGTATATGAACTCTTTATCAGACACATGGTTTGTGAGTGCCTTCCCCCATTTTTTAGGCTATTTTCACCATATGAATTGTTTTGCTCTCTGTGAAGTTTTTTTAACTTAATGTAATCTCATTTACCAGTTTTTGTTTTCATTGCCTATGCTTTTGGAGTCATTTAAAAAAAATTATTGATTTTTGACCTTTAAATTAATGTCAGAAAGTTTTTCTCCATGTTTTCTTGCACTAATTTTATAGTTTCAGGTCTTAAGTTTAAATCTTTAATCTACTCTCAGTTAATTTTTGTATGAAGTGCAAGATAAGGGTCCAATTTCATCATTCTGCATGTGAATATCTAGTTTTTCTCACACCATTTATTGAAAAGACTATCTTTCCTCATTGTGTGTTCCTGGCTCCTTTGCTAGGGTTCACTTCATTGTAAATGTGTGGATTTATTCCTAAGTTCTCTATTCTGTTCTAATTGTCTAAATGTTCTGCTTTGATGCTATTTTGATTACCATAGCTCTGAAATTTTGAAGCCAGGTTGTATGTTGCCTCCAGCTTTGTTGTTGCTAAAGATTACTTTCGCTATTTAGGGTCTTGGTAGTTCTAGATAAATTTTAGGATTTTTTAGATTGTTTTTTCTATTTCTGTAAAACATGCCTAGGAAATTCAAATAGGCATTCCATTGAATCTAGCTTGCTTTGAGTAATCTGGGCATTTTAACAATATCATTTCTTATAATTCATGAACACAGAATATCTTTCCATTTGTGTATTTCTCTCATCAGTATTTTATATCATTTAGTGATTATAGATCTTTTATTTCCTTGATTAACTAACCCCTATTTATGTTGTATACTATGGTAATGGGATTGACTTCTTGATTTCATTTTTGCACACTTTCTTTTTGAAGTGTAGAAAGACTTCTGATTTTCTGTATGTTTATTTTGTATCTTACTGAATATAATGTTTTTTTGTTAGTGCTCTTGAGATTTTCTACATAATAGGTTATATTATCTGTAAATAAACATAACGTTGCTGCTTTCTTTGAAATTTAGATGCCTTTTGCGTGCTTTTCTTGCCCAATATATTTGGGTCATTTTTGTAATGTTATATTGAATAGAAGTAGTAAAAATTAGCATCCTATCCTTTTCCTGATCTTAAAGGAAAAGCTTCATTTATTTCACCACTGAGTAGGAAGTTAGTTGTGAGCTTTTCATATATAACTTTTATTGTGATCAGGTTAAATTCCTTCTATACATCATTTGTTGGGTATTATCATCATTACAGAGTGTTAAATATTGACAAAATGCTTTTCTACATGTTTTGAGAGGATCTGATGATTTTTATTCATTTTGTTAATGTATTGTATGATATTGATTGATTTGCATATGTTGAACCATCTTTGCATCCAGGAGATAAATCCCACTTTCTTGTAGTGTATAATCCTTTTAATGTCTGCTAATTCTGTCTGCTAAAATTTTGTTGTGAATTTTTTTTCATGTGTATTCAGCAGGAATATTAGCTTGTGGTTTTCTTTTTTGTTTGTTTTCTTTGTATGATTTTGATATCAGAGTACTGCCCTTACAATATGAGTTTGAAAGTATCTTCAGATTTTTAGAAAAATTTAAGAAGAAATAATATTAATACTGCTTTTTCTAGGCTGGTGCCTTTGGCTCAGTAGGTAGGGTGCTGGCCCCATATGCCAAGGATGGCAGGTTCGAGCCCAGTCCTGACCAAACTGCAATGAAAAAATAGTAGTTGCAGCTACTCAGGAGGCTGAGGCAAGAGAATCACCTAAGCCAGGAGTTGGAGGTTGCTGTGAGCTGTGACATTAGGGCACTCTACAAAGGGCGATCAAGTGAGAATCTATCTCTTTAAAAAAAAAAAAAAGTATTATTATTATTTTTTTCCAATTAATACTAATTCTTTAAATATTTAGTATAATTTACCTATGAAGCAATCTGGTCTTAAGATTTACTTTGCCAGAATTTTTTAAATTACTGATTCAATATCTTCATTTATTATTAGTCTTCAGATTTTCTATTTCTTCTTAATTTAGTCTTAGTAGACTGTAGGTTTCTAGGAATTTAACAATTCTTCTAGCTTTCTAATTTATAGGCATATAAATCATAGTAGTCCCTTATTATCCTTTTTTAAGTATCTGTGATATCAGGTATAATGGTTCCTCTTTCATTTCTGATTTTTGTTTATCCAAGTCTTCTTTCCTTTTCCTTAGTTAGCCTGGCCAAGTATTTGTCAATTTTATCTTAAAAACAAACAAACAAACAAACAATAAACCTCTTAGCTTCGTTAATTTTTCTATTGTTTTTCTATCCTACATTTTATTTCTGCCCTAATCATTATTGTTTCCTTCTTTCTTCCTTCTGATAACTCTGTGCTTAGTTTGTTCTTGTTTTAGTTTCTGGAGGTATAAAGTTAAGTTGTATATTTGGGACTTTTCTCTTTTTTTAACCTAGGGTGTTTATGTTATAGCTTTTTTGTTAGTATTGTTTTTGCTGCATCCCATAAGTTTTGGTATGTTGTATTTTAATTTTCATTTTTCCTGAGTCATTTTCTAATTTCTCTTTTGAATCTTCTTTCACCCAATGGTTGTTCAAGTGTATCTTGTTTCATTACCATGTACAGTAATGGTTTGACTTAAAGCCTATTTTAAGTTGACCACCTAAAGGACTGTAACAAACTTGTCAATATAGAGAGGTGGTCAACAAAAAGAACTTGAGTACATGTGGTGCATGTTGTGTCTATAAAAATTGAGACAACTTAAGGAGATGGTAAAGGTAGGGAGGTGGTTAACTATGGGGATTCTACTGTATTTGTCAATTTTTCCATTTTCCTTTTGTTATTGATTTCTAACTTATTCCATTTTGGTCAGAGAGATACTAATAGTTATTGCCATCTTCTTTGTAAAGACTTATTTTGTAAAATAGCATGTAATATATCCTGGATATGTCCCTTGTGCACTTGTGAAGAATTTGTATGCTACTGCTGTTGGCTGGGATGTTCTGTGTGTACTTGTTAGGCCATGTTCATGTCTGCTGTTCTCATATTGATTTTCTGTCCAGATGATCTATCCTTCATTGGTAGCCGGGTATTAAAGACTCCTACTATTAGTGTATTGCTGTCGATTTCTCCCTTCAGCTCTGTCAATGTTTGTTTCATATATATGTGTGTATATATATATATATATATATATATATATATATATGGGTGAGCTGGTGCTGAGTGAATATATATTTATAATTGTTCTATCTTCCTGTTAAATTGACTCTTTTATCATTATGTAATGACTTTCTTTGTCTCTTATGTCAGTTTTGACTTAAAACCTATTTTGCCTGATATAAATACAGCCATTCTTGCTCTCTTTTGATTACCAGGTATATAGAATAGCTTTTTCCATCCCTTCACTTTTAACCTTTGTGTGTCCTTGAATCTAAAGTGAGTCTCTCATAGATAGCACATAGTTATGTTTTTTTAATCTATTTAGCTACTCTGTATTTTTTGTTTTGCAACATTAACCCATTCACACTTAAACTCATTACTGGTAAGTAATGTCTTACAATTGGCATTTTTTAATTGTTTCCTGTCTATTTTATAATTCTTAGGTTTCTCTCTTTCTCCTTTATTGTCTTTATGTGTGATTTGATATTTTTTGTTGTGGTATACTTTAATTCTTATCTCTTTATACTTTTTGTCTCTGTGATAGGTTTTGTCTATGTGGTGTTTCAGAGATTTGCATAAAACATTGTATAATTATATAGTCTACTTTTAGTGGATATCAACTTAATTCAATCACATATAAAAACTACGCTTCACTTTCTTCTTTCATGATTTATGTCATTGATGCGAGAATTTACTTCTTTTATATGTGAATCCTTTAACAAGTTCTTTTGGTTATCGATATTCTTAATGCTTTTGTTATGTAACTTTTTAAAAACACGATTAATTACCACTATTATCGTATCATATTATCCTATATTTGTCTCTGTATTTACCAGTGAGATTTATCCTTTCCTATACTTTTTTGTTGTTGTTATTAACTGTCCCTTCAGTTCCACTTGAAGGCCTCCCTTTGGCATTTCTTATAAGGCACATCCAGTGGTTATGAACTCCCTTAGGTTTTGTTTGTTTGTTTATTTGCTTGGAAAAGTTCTTTTCTTTCCTTCATTTGTAAAGAACAGTGTTTCCAGGTATAAGGTTTTTGTTGGCAAATGTTCACCTAGCAATTAGAATATATCATCCCACTTTTCCCTAGTGTGTGAGGTTTCTTCTGAGAAGTCTGTTAATGGTCTTATTGAGAAGCTCTGTGATGTGACAAGTCTTGTTGCTCTTGCTGCTTTCAAAGTTCTCTCTTTGTAGTTGACTTTAGACAATTTCATTATAAAGTGTCTTATCGGGTATCTCTTTAGGTTCAACCTATTTTTGATCCTTTGGGCTTTGTGAATCTGGGTATCCATTTCCCTCTCAGATGTAAGACTTTTCAGCATTATTTATTTCAATAAGGTTCCTTCTGTTTTCTTTTTATCTTCTTCTTCTTAAACTTTCATAATATATAAATAAGTTCATATGTTATCTCATAAGTCCTATAGTCTTTCTTCAGTACTTTTAATTTTTATTTGTTTTCCTGTGACTGAATAATTTCAAATGACATGTCATTAAGTTTGCTGCATTTTCCTTCTATCCGAGCCATTCTGCTGTAGCTCTCTATTAAATTTTCCTGTTCAAACTTTGTGTTCTTCACCTCCAGAATTTCTGTCTGGTGCTCTGTTATGATTTCTTCTTTTTGAACTCATTTTGTTCACGTATTATTTTTCTGATTTCATTTGTTTTTCTATCTACATTCTCCAGTAATGTACTGATCTTCTTTAGGATAAGTATTTCGGGTTCTTTGTTGGGTGTTTGTAGATGTAAATTTCTATGGGATCAACTATTGGAACTTTATTTTTGTTCCTTTGGTGGTGTCATATTTCCTTGATTCCTTGTGATCCTTTGGCCTTCAATTGGTGTCTGCACATTTGAAAAAACAATCTTCTCTTCTAGTCCTTGGAGATTACTTTTAGCAAAGAAAGCCCTTCACTGGCACACATTCTGTGTGGGCCAGCTGGTAGGATATTTAGGTGGGTTTACTGATGAGGTCCAAGCATGGGCCTACTGCCAGGAACTGAGGAGTGGCTGAGATCTGTTCTTGTTATTGAAAGCTCCTGCCTCACTTATTTATTTTTTTTTTTCTTAGTTATCCCTAGGTGATCTAGCTACACAGATTTACTCAGTGTTCTGGATCAGGTGTAAAAAACACACACCTCTCAGATAGTACCCTGAAAGACTAGGAGGGTCAGTTACTCACTTCACCCTCTCTTTTATCCACTGGAGAATGTATAAGCCCAGGGAAGCTATCTTAGCATTGTGCTATGCCATCTTAGGGAAGGAATGATATGGGTAAACTACAAGTGCCCATTTTACTCTTTTCTATGTTTTTTGTCTTGTTTCTGTGCACTTCTGCTATTCTGTAACGTCTCACTTGGATTCTGGAGCTATTGTAAAGTTGTTTTTATATGTAGGTGGCCGTTAAATTGGTGATTCTGTTGGGAGAAGAGGACTTGGCATTTCTATGTTGCCATTGGCCTTAGCCACTTCTTATCTCTGTGATCTAACATTCTGAATCTTTAATGCCCTTTGCAAATAGGGAAATATATATATTAGGTTGTTGTGAGGACTGGAGTTTTTAATGTGTATAAAATGAGTACGATCATAATGAACATGTAGTTAATAATATTGCTATTGCCATTTTTATCAGTAAAATACTGCAGTTAGTTTATTGAAATTCCCTTGGCCAGTTTCAGTTAGAATTGTATTTATTCAATATTTAGTTAGATTCCCAGGTAAATGTCAGAAAATTCTGCTTCCAAGAGAATTTGAACACATTTTTGTTTGAGAATGTTTAGGCTGGCAATGATAGGGAAAGAATGCTCAAATCCATTGGCATGTGTTATCCAGAATATAGCAGCTTAAATAAAAAGTTGAATTTGTATTTTCTAAAAAGAGTGTTAAACTGGAATCAGCTACTTTAGTAATAACTTTCTAAAACAAAGTGTGTAATCCTATTTGAGATGTATCAGCTCCTTAAATAAGTCCCTTACCTTCATCCATGGACCAGTCAGTCAGGGTTAATATGTTCACCTTGCTTTGTGATATACACAAACATGTATATAGAGGGAGCATATTGCAGAAAGAAGAGAAAATTAGAAACAAGACTTAGGTTGTATCTTGAGCTCAACATGACCTTGAAAAGTTCCTGAAGCTCTTTGACTCAGTATACTTTCCTACGAAGTAGTAACAAAATAAAACCTGGCTCATAAATTTTCTGTGAGAATTAAAAATAAGCTAGGGTCTCTCAAAATTATGTGAGTTGTTTCAAGTATAGCCTCTGGAATCAAACAGTCAGTGTTTGTTTTTAAAATACACCACTGACCAACTGATTGACCTTGAGCAATCTACTGAATCTCCCTACAGTCATTTGTAGTGTAAAAAAAGATGGACAAATTTTATGACTCCCAGGATAATAGAATAATTATTTAGAGGATGAAATCAGATAATGTACATTAGGCACTTGCAGCACTTACAAATGGAATGGATAGTAAATATCACATATTATTATAGTATTTATATTTGTTAAAGTGTAAAGCATTTGATAAATGATGAAATGCTTTGTTAGTTTTATTCTGACCTTTCTTGCATTGGGCTAAATGACAACTAGCCTCCATGTCTATCATCTTCCCTAAGATGCAAATTTCTTGAGGGCAGATGCTGCAGTATATTCATCTTTTTCATCCCAATACCCAACATGGTAACTTGCACAAAATAGAGACTTGGAAATGCTTAGTAGAGAAATGAGTGATTTGGAGCTCACATTAGAAATATTTCAGAGGAAGTGAAGAACGCTCTCATTGCACTGTGGCGTTCCTTGTTAATGGTCTGTGTTATATCAGTCTTTGTGCCACGTGCTACAAGAAATACAAAGAAGAGTGCAACTCTGTACTTGCCTTGAAAATTTTTATAGTCTAATTGGAAACTATCTTTTTAAAAATATGAGAAAGCTCAGTGATATCTCAGGTTACTTTTCATGCTCTAATAGTGCCACTAGAAGCTCATGTATATTGTCCCAGGGAACACTTGTATTTTTTACCCTGATAATAGTAAACCAAGGCATGGAGTGAAAAACATCATTGCTTCTTATCTCTGTTAGCCATACATTTTTCTGTATAATTTTTGGCATAAAAAGTCAGCCTGCTTGGGATTAAATTCTCTATCTATAAAATGATCTGTGGCTTTTACATCTTTAGTATTTATAAACTTTATTCTTCCAAATGAATTCACTTAAAAAATCCAAGAATAGTTTTTAAATGTGCTTTGCTGTGATGTATATTTGAGAAATAAATGTTAGTTCCTATTGAGGCATTCTTTACTAAAACCCTCCAATTGCATCATGTGCACTCAGAATAAAACCCAAGTTTATCTTAGCCTAAAAATTTCTACGTCATCTACCACTGTCCTTTCTGTTCTAGTTGTTATAGCCTCCTTACTATTCCCTCAAACCTCAAAAGCTCTGCCTAATTCCTCTGCTTGGAAGGCTCTATCCATAGATATCCAGACGGCTCACTTTTCCCTTTGAGATCTTTGCTCAAATGACAGACATCTTAAGGTCTTCTTCCCTGACTATGTCTGAAATTACTTGTCATTTTACCCTTTACTTTGCTTTGTTTCTATTGATGAATTTTTTCAGTTATAAATTTATTAATTTATGCATACATACATTTAACAAATCTATACTGAGCTTCTAATCTGTGCCTTGTTTGAAGAGGGGTCCTGAGAATACAATGACAAATCAGACATAGAATCTATGCTCAAAGAACTGAGTCTACTAGGCAATACAGCAAAGGAAAGGGAATTATAGTTCAGTTATGAGTACTGGACTGAGGGTGCATAGGAAGTGCTATGGAGGCAATAGGGGAGTCACATAATCTGGATGGAGGTTTTCAGATTTATTGGAAGTCATGGCTAATATGAGATTCTGAGATTGGACAGAAATTAGGTAATGAAAGATTAGAAGAAAACTATTCAAGGCAGAAGAAAGACCAATTTAAAGACTCAGAGGTCAAAAGAGAACATTGGCACCATTTAAGAGTGTAGGATAATCACTATGTCTAGAATGTTGTCTTTGAAGAGGGAAATAAGTAAAGCAAAGCAAGCGGTTTCAGATGTTTTGAGATGCAGGCAAAATTCAGGTCAGGGACAATATTAGGAAGTTTGACATTATTGTAGGGACACTCGAAATCACTGGTTTTTTTTTTTTTTTTTAGAGACAGAGTCTCACTTTATTGCCCTTGGTAGAGACTGTGGGATCACAGCTCACAGCAACCTCTGGCTCCTGGGCTTAGGCAATTCTCCTGCCTCAGCCTCCCGAGTAGCTGGGACTACAGTCACCTGCCACAATGCCCGGCTATTTTTTGTTGTTGTT
The DNA here is from genome assembly GCA_963574575.1 of Galagoides demidoff. Classification (NCBI taxonomy): domain Eukaryota; kingdom Metazoa; phylum Chordata; class Mammalia; order Primates; family Galagidae; genus Galagoides; species Galagoides demidoff. Next base: position 20,209 of record CAUYQV010124492.1, read on the forward strand.
GTTGTTGCAGTTTGGCCAGGGCTGGGTTTGAACCCACCACCCTTGGTATATGGGGCTAGCACCCTACTCACTGAGCCACAGGTGCCTGCCCTAACTGATAATTTTTTAAGAGAGGAAGTGAATTGATAAGATTTGCCTTTTACAATTAAGATACTTTTAGTTATAGGATATTAAATGGACTTGAAGGGGCAATGCTCAATTGAAATTCTGCTGTAATAATACAGATGAGAAGCAATGAGGGCCAAGGCTAGGAACATAGTGGGAAGAACAGAGAAAAGCAAATGAGTCTGAGAGAAGGGGTCTCATGATAGCTGTTTAGAAATGAGGCATCAAAGAGGGCCAGGAATCAAACATGGCATTGACAATTTTTTGAGACCATGGGAATCATTTACTAAGGTATAAAATGCAGCAGGATAAGTGGCTGTGGGGAGAAAAATAAGTCTTGTTTCAGGACTCATGTAAGACTTCTAAATGGAGGTAGATTAAATATGCCCAGCCTCTTCTCCCAGTTATAGGCTGTTACATTTTTACATTGCTAAATGTACTTAGTGTCTTAAATAAATCTTCTCCTGTGCATAGACTTGTATCATCAGTGTGCTAAGTATTCTGTAACCTCTTGTCTTTCAGGGATATCTAGTAAATAATTATTTTTTCTTGGAATCTAGAACATTATAATTTAAAGAGATTCATACATATCATACTAACAGATCATTTAACTTTGCTAAGCTTCAAGGATTTAATGAAAAACAAAATGAAATAAAGCTAACTGGACTTGGAGCTATAAGAAGTGAATATAAGATACACTTTAGTCACATACTGGCACAGTAATTAAGAGTAGCAGGGTATGCACAGAAAAACTGCTATGCATTGAAAGGCCTGGACAACACGTAAGTAACTCAAGGTGCTATCCCGATTCCCAATATCCCACTATCCTTTCCCAATGAATACTTTGATTCATACCATCATTACTATCATCATTATAGTTAATAATAGCTAAGAAAATATGCAGGGAAGTTAGTATCATCTTAGTGAATCCTCAAAATAGTCTTATGAATTGCCATGCCCATTTTACAGATGAGAAATCTAAGACCTAGAGAGCATAAGTGTACTGTGTAAGGTTAGAAGATAATAAGCAGGGACACCCAACTTTAAAACCAGGTCTGCTGATAAGATCCTTTATAAAAATGGTGTCAGTGTCATGCCAAGAAGCTGTGGTAGCTAATAACATTAACTTCACTGATTGCACAACCTTTTACACATATAATCGTTTAATTCCACCTGTGAGGCACACATCTCTAAATTGGAAAGGAAAACAGTGTCTACCTCGGAGCATTGTTATAAATAATAAACGAGTCTTTACTGAAAGGGATGACCTGACATGGTAAGTACCAGGAGTGTGCTAGTTGTTATTTATTTTCTTCATCATCATTCTGAATTTTCATATGAAAAGATGAAAAAAAGCAAAGTAACTTGCTCAAAAATCACACAATGATGATGGTGTGGTCAAGATTTGAAACTGTCTTTAGCTAATCATAGGGTTAAATTATCCTTACACAGACCCTTTCTCAAAAAGAACCTGCTTCCTGGGTGATACATAAATGCTTTACATTTGACAGTCATCACCAAGTGACAAAATCCAAGTTTTACTATTTATTTTTTTGCTTTATTTATAGAGTTATGAAGTTGGGTTGATGGAATATATTTGGAGGTGTATTAATTTTGCTATGTACTTCAATTAAATGTTCTGGAGCTCACCAAGTGATTTAAACCCATCCTTAGCACACACACATTTAGTAAAAATGTCCATTTATAAACCTGAGATACAATTTACAGTAAAAGTTCACAAATCTCTCCGCTTTGTGGGAAAGGGCACACATCTGTCTTATAATAATGAAATTTACAACACAGTATAGTACAGTTGTCAGGCATCTGTTAAAGGCCAAAAATTTATTACAGCAAATTAGAAATTATAGGCATTCTCTTTGGATAAAGTAATCCCTCAATAATATAAAATATCAGTAGGAAAAAACTATTAGATAAGGAAAAATGGTGGCAAATGATAGAGGGCAATAGATCTTTGTGCTCATGTGATCCTATGTATTGCTTCAGAATAATTTTATTACTTTGCTTTTTATTCAATAAATATTTCCTGGTGGTTGCTACATGCAATGCAGTGTTTGGGTATAAAGATGCAGAAGCATTCAAAGTCCCTATCTTCATGGAGCTTCCGTCCTCATGGTCACTAACTGGCCTTACAACTTTATCTGTTGTTGACATCCCTAAAATGGGAATAGTACAATTGAGCACCTGGAGCCTTTGGATAAAAACTAAGAGTGAGCATGTGAAGAGGCTGCATATTTCTATGTGTTTTTTTAATTTTTTTTTTATTGTTGGGGATTTCTTGAGGGTACAAAGAACCACGTTACATTGATTGCATTTGTTTGGTAAAGTCCCTCTTATCATTGTCTGCCACCCCCAAAGGTGTGGCACACATCATGTGTGCATATTTATATTTAAAGTCTTGTACAAATACAATATAGGTATTTTCTTATCTGCAATATGAAGGGAAAATTATTTTCCCAAACTATCTCTTGGTTAATGATTGGGATAAAACACAAGGTGTCCATAAAGTTCAAGTGCAGTTTAAAATAGCCAACTAGTTTAAATATATATGACATCATTGCCACTAGATTCTTTATATTTAATACATAGTAAGCTGCAAATGTTATGATAAATACTTTAGGATGTTTTATTTAATTCTTAACAACCTACCTATTAGTAGGTTCTGTTATCATTCTCATTTATTGGATGAGCAAACTTAGAGGGTAAGTACTTGAGATCAGTATAAGAAAATGCAATAAAATTCAAGAAGGGGAAAGGGGAGTAACAGTTTTCTCCCCAGGGGAACATTGTTTGGGGACATGGCACTTCCTGGGTGAAGAACCCAAGTACAACTTGAACTTTACCTTACAAATGAAACAATGTAACCTAATTGTATGTGCCCCACATTAATCTAAAATTACAAAAATTGAAACATTTAATAAAATTTAAAAAAAGAAAACTACAGTTTAGAGGGTAAGTACCTGAGAGCAGTATCAGCGTCAGTCTTTGAACTCAGGGCTATCTAATTTTATCTCTTGTTCTTGTTCACTACATTACATTGACTTATGGGGGAAAAAACACTTTAGGATAAGTGATACTAACATAATTGCACTAAAGTGGTATTATAATATTTAATCTTTGTGGCAAGATTTTTAATGCTGAATATGTATAGGAGATTGGGAACAAATATATACTTAGATAGAAGGAACAATACCTGGTGTTCATTAGCACATTAGGGTGTCTGTAGTTAACAGTGGTTTACTGTATGTTACAAAATTCCTAAAAGAGTGGAATTGGAATGTTCCTAACCCCAAAAATGATAAGCGATTGAGTCGATAGATACCCCAGTTATCCTCACTTAGTCATTACCTTTCAAATGTTTGTATCAAAATTTCACGTAAATGTACAACTATTATGTATCTTTAAATATCAGAAGTTTCTTTTTTTTTTTTAAAGGATGAACTAGTCTCTCAATGAGACCACACTACAAAATACAAGATTGGTGGATGTTATGAACACCACTTTCTAGCTATGATTTTAACTAATTTTCTGGATACCTTGGGTATGTTACTTTGTGGAATAAGATACCCACTCCTAAATCCACTAACTTAAGTTTTATTTCTATAAAATGAAAGTTTTACTTCTAGCACTGACAGTCTATGATTCTGTTAGAAAACTAAAAATGATGTATAGTTTGTGTGGTCAAAGGTATTTACCACTATGATATCAATCCTGTGGTCCCCTAAGCCTTCATCTGCAGGAACTATGTGGCAAGAGGATGAGCCGGGGTCAAACGGAGTGCAAGCCAAAGTATGTAGGGGAAATGCGGTGAGAATAGCAGGCCAAATGTTTGTGTACAACAGGGGTTTGAGCTAGGCTGATCCTCATCCCCAAGGAAGCTCTATCTTGATTTTCAACACAGTAAAGTCAATGGGTAACATCTCTGACTTGGAGATGGATTACAGGCAGTAATTGGGGTGGGGGCTCCAGTAATAGGGAGGAAAGATTTTTCAAAGATGACCTACTTATAAGGAGTCTTATGGACTTCTAATCCCATTAGAAGAACTGAAAGCCAGTCAGAAACTAAGACACAATACTAGTATCTAGAGGAGTCAGCATATCGGTTATACGAATAGAGCCTTGGACAACTCTGGATAGTTTATAAACCCCAAAAAGAGAGCACATCCCCCAGGTGCTGATGGTGCTGATAATTCTTATATACTCAGACCTGTTACTGACTTACAGTCTTAATTAGGATTGAAAAAATTGGCTTCACCTATGTATTCAATTCAAATTATAAATCCAGACTGGTATCAGATGTCCTGATTCTGTCATTGAATCACAGTCTGACCAGGGATATGATACTTAATCTTTTTATACCTTGGTTTCCTTATCTGCAAAATGAGATTACTCATAGTAATAAGGAAGGGGGGAAAGAAAAAAAGAAAGGGAACTTCGGCTTCTGGGAAGCTGGAATAGATATACTGTACCTGATTTGGTTTGCTAAGAACGACTAAAATCCCTGGGAATATATGCAAAACAAACCTAGGGAGACTAAAAGATCTGAAGAGGAGGAGGCAGGCCACCTCGGGAATCGGAGACCCCTGACAAACAACACAATAGAGAGTTCCATAAATTTCATTTTAGCCTCAGAGATCTAAGCTTTGGAACTAAAGAAGTTGGTAAAACAAAAGTGCCAACCAGTGCAGACAAAAAACAAAAGCCAACTAAACCCTGCTCCTTCTAGACAAAAGGGTCATGGAAGGGCCAGTCTAGAAATTCAGAGCACTTTCAGACAGTAACTTTCCTCTAGCCAAATGCCACAGATTAACCAGTGTCCCCCCAGCCCCCTTTACTTACCCATGCCAGCAAAGGCCAAGTGGGGAACTTGGCTTCCATAGACATGTGGTTGTAATGAAGTACAGCAGCACTGCCACTCTGCTGGTGTCAGAGGAGGTCAAGTGGGCAGCTGGGACATTCATCCCCACTAGCAGATAACAAGCCCCATCTCTTCTACATAGTGTCAGTAGAGGCCATGAAGGGAGCCTGTTCTGCCATCTTGGCCAGAATACAGACAAGTTCCCCCTCTCTGCTAGCAGGAAGGAGTATCAGAGGAGGCCTAGTGAAGAGGCAGGACGTGCCCATTGCCCATGTGCTGACAAGTGACCTCCAGCCACCATAGAGTCTGTAAAGGCCACATGGGAAAGTAGAATCTTACTCCTGCCTCAGGTGATTAAGATAGGTCTAGTAGGGAATGTGGACTTCTATTTCCACCTGGTAGTAATGAGAGGTTACTTCTTCCTTCCCTTCTGGAGCAGTGTCAAAAAAATTCAGGTATAGCACAAGGTTTAAATAAGTTCCAGAGTCCCATAAGATACTTACAAAATTATTCATGTTTTACTCAAAAATTGCTTGTCACATCAAAAATGAGGAAGATCTCTAAATCAAGTTTAAAATTATAATCAATAGATGCTAATACCAAGAAAAAAGATACATTAGAAATCTCTGTTAAAAATTATAGAGCAGCCATAATAAAATGCTTCAAAGAGCAATTATGAATACACTTGAAACATGAAAATGTAGAAAACTCCATCAAAGAAGTAAAAACTTTGAACAAATAAATCAAAGACATGAAATATATAAGATGATGGAAATTACAAAATATAGGCAGACAGACAAACACAACTTTGTACTCATATCATCACTTCACCAATTTAGATGAAGTATAGGAAATTTATCTCTTTATAAATCGCTTTACTCTCTCTCCTTTACAATACAGTTGCCCTGAATATTTTCACTATGTGTATTTAGCAGTGTTATTACCTTTGCTTTAACTCTCAAATATGTTTTAGAAAACTCAAAAGAAAAAGGAAAGCCGTTTGCATTTATTTATATTTTTACTTACAGTGTCCTTTCTTTATCCTTAATAGTCTGAAGTTTTCTATTTAGGGAACCTTGACCTAAATCTCATACCACATACACAAAATCATTCAAAATGGATCACTGATCTAAATGTGAAAAATAAAACTGTGAAAACTTTTAGGGGAAAAAAAAGCAGGAGAACATCTCTGAGGTCTTGGGCTAGTCAAAGTAGCTTTTAGATTTGCTACCAAAATGTGACCTACAAAAGAAAAAAAATAATAAATTGGGATTCATCAAAATTAAAAAGCTTTACTCTGCAAAACATCCTATTAAAAGGATGAAAGAGAAGCTGCAAAGTAGGAGAAAATGTATGTAAACCACAATCCACATAAAACTATTTTAAACTATTATGTAGGTCACATGAAAGTTTTGAGATAGACAGTGTTATGATGCATTATTTCACTTCACCAAAACACGGTAGACAGCATCCTTTCTGATTCACCGGTGCAAGTTTCACTTTGCTGTGGCTTATTGATGCTGCTGGGAGGGCTTCATTTGTTTCCATCTGTGTGGAGTTCACATTTCTTGATTTTTGCTCATCTTAAAACTTACATAATTGCCCACCTGTTAAAAACTTTCAAAACTCATTAGTTAAAAATCAAATAATGCATTTAGAAAATGAACAAAATACCTGAAAAAGCATTTTAATAAAGAAAATATACAGATGACCACTTCTATACTGCTCGTGGTAATGTAAGCTAATACGACTTTTTGGAAAGAAGTTTGGAGAACACTCAAGGAACTAAAAGGAGACCTACCATTTGATCCAGTAATTCTTGTTCTAGGTAAATACCCAGATGATCAAAAATCATTTTACAACAAAAACATTTGCATCAGAATGTTTATTGCAGCCCAATTCATAATTGCCAAGACATGTAAACAGCCCAAATGCCCATTGACTTATGAATAGATTTTTAAAATGTAGTATATGTACACCATGGAATACTATGAAGCCATAAAAAGGGATGGAGACTTCACATCTTTTATGTTTACCTAGATGGAGCTGGAACATATTGTTCTTAGTAAAGAATGGTAAGGAAAAAAAAGTATCTAATATACTCAATACTCCTATGAAATCAATATATATCAATTTATATAATCACCTACACATTTATAAAATGGTAAAACATAACTATAGTCCAGAAAGTAGAAGGGAAGAGGAGAGAGAGGGGGGAGAGGAGGGTGGAGGCAGAGGAAGGGAGGGTATTGGGGGTGACCTCACCTAATGTGCATGATGCAATGGGACATTTCAAAGCTATTAAGAAAAGAGTATAATTGTCTTACCACAACAAATAAATAAGCAAGGGGATGGATGTGTTAATCAGTTTGATGTAAGCATTTCACATTGTGTATCAAATAAGTACACTGAACTCCATAAATGCACACATTAATGTACACAGTTATAATTTAATAAAAAAAAAAAGAAGATGCTAGGAAAATGCAAATTAAGCCACAAAGATATACACCTATCAGACTGGCTAAAAAAAGGAAAATAGTGACAACACCAATTTCTTTTTTTTTTTTTTGAGACGGAGCCTCAAGCTATCCCCCTGGGTAGAGTGCCATGGCATCACAGCTCATAGCAACCTCCAACTCCTGGGCTCAAGCGAGTCTCCTGCCTTCGCTTCCCAAGTAGGTGGGACCACAGGCAAACAATTTCTGTACAGGATGTGAGGAAATTAGATCACTCACTCACTCACTCATACATTACTGATAGGAAGGGGGAGGGTACCCAGGAAACCAATTTGGCGACGTCTTTAGAAATAAAACAACAACAAAATGCTAAATATGTTATCTATAATATAACCCAGAAATTTTGTTCCTGGAGATTTATTCCAAAGAAATAAACATTTATTCACACAAAAACTTGTTTATATAGCAACATTATTACTAACAGCCAAAATCTAGAAATAACCTGGAAAACCTTCAATGGGTTCAGGCGTCCTCAAACTACGGCCCGTGTGCCACATGCAGCCTGCCTAGGACATTTATCCAGCCCGCCAGGTGTTTTGCCACCGCTGCCTGTCCTGCTTAGCAGCTGACTCATACCGGGGCCCGCAGTCCAGCCCTCCAACGGTCTGAGGGACCGTGAACTGATCCCCTGTTTAAAAAGTTAGAGGACGACTGGGTAAGATGGTTAAACAGATTGTGAACATGAAATGAAGACATGAAATGAAGAGCGACCTGCCTGAACCTCTAGAGGACCATGCTAAGTGGAAGTAGCCAGTCACAGAGGGTCACCACGGTATGATTCTGTTAAGGTAGCATTCTCTAAATGGAAAGCAAAAATACAGAACATGTGGATATTGATGTTCTCCAGTGGTTAAGAAGGGCTTGGCGGAAAGGACATTGCTGTGGCTGTAGGAGGGATTCCTAGTAGTAACAGCCAAAATCTAGAAATAACCTGGAAATCCTTCAATGGGTCTTCAAAGTACGGCCCATGTGCCACATGCAGATGGAAATGTGCTGTTATGTTGACCATCAGTGTATATACACGGTTGTCATATTGTACTGCAGTATGGGAAGATGCCACCACTAGGGAAAATGGATGAAAGATAGAGGGATCTCTTAGAATTATTTTTTTTCTTTTGAACCACAAAATGTCTCTTTTTAGTCTTATAAGTTGTGTTTACTTTTTTCCTATTATATTTTTTTTTACATTGATCCATTTATGGGGTTCAGTGTACGGCTTTGATATACTATGTGAAATGTTTACATTGAACTAAGTAACAAATCCATCACAATTATACTCATTTCTTAATAGTTTTGAAATATACCATTGCATCATGCACATTAGCAGAGGTCCCCCCAAAACAATTATTTCCTACAACTGAACGTGAACATACAGTTAGCTAAAAAGAAGAGGCAAATTTAAGGAAAATTGCCCTACCTCAAAGTTCTGATTACAAAGATTAATTATTCCTAATTACGTCTCTGTACTAGGTCCAAAGCTTAAAAAAAACTATGAGCAATTTTTATTGTTGTCTAGTTTAATAAATTAGTAAATGGAAAAATGAAAAAAGTTAAGAGTGTCCATAAATATTTTCAAGAAATAATAATTAGTCAAATGGGGTTTTAGTGAGAGAGGGGAGCTTGTATCATAAAAGCTGTTCACAGAACAAGTCAATTTATTCATGTCGGTTTCCTTCTGTTTTACACCATCCCATCAACGAAACACTCATTTACTGAGCAGCTATCATAAGTCAAGTCATTTGTTCTGATGTTACATAAGACACAGTCTTACTAGGGGGAACTTATTAATTCATCAAGGTTTGCGTGCATGTGGGGAGGTGGGGTATGTGTGTTTACAGGGTGTAGGCAACATTAGTGAATAGGACAGACAGAAATCCCCACCCTAGTGGAATTTTCATTCTAGTAACTATGTTCACATCTTAATAGAAAAAATGTACAGATGAAAAATAATTACAGCTTAACAAAAGATGTGTGTACAACAGAATAGCAAGGAATGAGCTACCAACTCTGATACATATGTTAACAGGAGAAATATAGAGATAAAAATAAATTCTAGCTTAAGACACATACATGTCCAAGGCACACCTTAGACAGGGAGTGAGCTACAAACTCTGATGTTGGAAGCGAGCCTGGACAGTACAGGTTGCATCAGAGACAGACTTTGAAGGAGGTGTAAAATTTTGCTAGTTAATCTAGATAAAAAAAAAAAAAAAAAACAGGCTTTGGGAGTAGAGAAAATAGCAAGTGCAAAGTCATAGTCATGTGACAGTCTGTATGCACAGAGTCAGAGCAGGTGAGCAAAGGCCAAGAGCCAGGAGGATACCAGCAGGAGAATTAGAGGGAGGAGAGAAAAGCAGAGCAAAGTAATAAACCGAATATTGGAGAGCCTTGAAGGTCAATTAAAAGAAGGCATTCTAAACTGATTTAGAAGGCAATGCAGAGCCAATGGAGCAAATGTGGCGGGAACGGGGCAGCCACTATCAAGAAAGCTATCAAAATGTTCGAGCATGATTTGTTCTTAATAAATTGTGTACTCCCAGCCTGTGACTCCATCGTCCTCAGGACAGTCATAGATTTTGTTGGTTGGTAATTTTTCATTAGCTCCCTAATAACTGATACTCTCCCAGAGACATCTCTTAGATACCCACCTGATTGTGAGGGATACCAGCTGATTCACGCTGTTTGGGAATGTCCTTGCCTCCATTTCTACCCTGGTGCTTTAAGGACATTTTGTGAAAATTATAAGAAAACTATTAGAAAAACTGGCATTTGCTCTAGGTTTATTATAGGAATATTTCCTTTTTACTTTTAGGTTAAGTTTGTAGTCATTTCAGGCGGTCGTGTTCCCTGATTTTGTAGATGCCTTTCAGCCAAGTTTCCTGAACATTTGAGAAACTGAGGGTGTATGTGTGTGGTTTTTTTAAGTTAAGTAGCTTGTTCCAATGTCAGATGCAGTGGCTCATGCCTGTAATCCCAGCACTCTGGAAACCAAGGTGAGAAAATTGCTTGAGGTCAGGAATTTAAAACCAGCTTGAACAAGAGCAAGACCTTGTTTCTCAAAAGAGAGAGAGAAATTAGCCAAGTGTGGTGGGTGCCTACAGTCTCAGCTACTCAGGAGGCTGAAACAGGAAGATCGCTTAAGCCCGTGAGTTTGAGGTTACAGTGAGCTATGATGACACCACTGCACTCTAGCCAAGGCAACAAAGGCTTTGTCTTAAAAAATGAAAAATAAAACCTTGTGGGCAGTGTCTGTGGCTCAAAGGAGTAGGGTACTGGCCCCATATACGAGAGGTGGCGGGTTCAAACCTGGCCCTGGCCAAAAACTGCAATAAATAAATAAATAAAAGCTTCTTCCAAATTCTAACCTTTTTTCATAAACTACCACATTCCTTTGTCCATTCATTATTCGTAGGCAATTTTTGAGCACCTCCTAAGTGCTGGGCTCTGTGTTACATGCTTGGATCCCTAGTAGGGATAAAGTCTTCATTACCGAAAGATCCACAGTCCTGTGAAAAGAAAGACCAGGAAATCTGACATGGCACGTGCTATAATAGATCCTCGTGCAATGTATCTGTGAGCACAGACCTGGGCACTTTTCTAAGAAGGAGGATGTTAGGAAGATTGCTTGGAGGAGGTGAAATCTCAGAGTTTGTCAGGTGACGGGGAGGGAACAGGCATGCTGGTGCAAAGATGGCATTCAGAAGTGCACAAGAAGAAAGATCTGGCTGAGATGGCTGAACTTGGGTCTAAGGGAGAAAGTGATGAAAATGGGCTCAAAAGGGAGATAAGAATGAGGTCAAGAAGATTATATTCCGTTCTAAGGGGTCTGGACTTTATCAAAAAGAACATGAGGCATCCCCAGTTCTTTGGCAGAGAACTAGGAGATGAGGAGTTGAGTATCAGGGTAATCATTCCCACACCTCCAGCCTTCCTTGGATAAACCTGTATTCTCCTCCTACGCACACCTCTATCAGCAACTAAAGCTGGATCTCCAAGAGGACAAGGCCTCAGTCTCTTTATACTCCAGTATCGAGTACGAGTACTTATTTTACCAAACCTCAGCTTCCTTCCCAGTGACAGACTGATGAACTCCTGCTGATTATAGAGTCTGAGAGATTCTGAGCTGCTGATTGATTTGATTTGATTCCACTGTAGTGCATATAATTTCATGCTTCCAAGTGAAAGAAATTTTCTGAAAATTCTCCAATCTCCTCAAATAACTTAGCTTTATATATTTATTCCCAGCTTCATTGGACTCTAAATAACCCAGTTGGAGAGAAAATGCTTGGCATGTGAAGCTCGGGTCATCAGGATTCAACAATTATTTTGATTAGCTCTCTCAGATTGTTAGAAGATGTCCCAATGGAAAGGGAAAAAATTAAAGCGGGGTCATGTTATTAGACTAAAAAAATACTGCTTTTGAAGGATGCCTGTACATCCTTCCACAAGGAAATAAGGGGCTGATTCTTCTTCATAATAAGGAAAAATACATTTTAGGAGCAAAGAAGCAGGATGTCCCCAGGGCATGGTCCTGATTGATAGATAGACAGATACATAGATAGCCTAGATTTTAATATAATAATACATGTGTTAATACTTAAAATAATTAAAACAGATAAAGAATAAGGAAAAATTTTTATCAATTCATATTATTGTGAATATTTTTCCAAGAGCATTCTTGAAGATATATGTGTATATATAAACAACATTATAGTACTTTGTGTAAGTAGGACCAATTTTTCATGCTTTTTTAAAAATAAATTTTGTTACTTTAGAATAGTTTTGTATTTATTGAAAAAGATGCAGATAACTCAGAGAGTCCCTAAATACCCCATACCTAATTTCCTTTATTATTAAAATCTTAGTATCGTGCATTTGTCATAATTAATGAACCTACAGTGATACATTATTATTAAACAAAGTCTATACTTTCTCCAGATTCACTTCATGTGAGAGTGAATTTCTTTGTTACTTAATGTCCTTTTTCTCTTCCAGAATCTCATCCAGGATACATTGCAGTTACTCATCGTGTCTCTTTAGGCTCCTTGTGGCTATGACAGTTTATCAAACTTGAATAACCTTGACAGTTTTGAGTAATATTTTGTAGACTGTCCCCTAGTAATGATTTGTCTGATATTATCTCATGATTAGATGGAGGTTATGGGTTTGGAGGTGAAAGCACAGAGGGTAAGTGCCATTTCATCACATCAAGTCCAGGCTACATACTATCAATGTGACGTATCACTGCTGAGTTCCTTTATTATAAACTTCCTCTCCCCTCTGCCTCTTCCATCTTAGACTATTTGGAAAGAAGTTATGCACACAGCTCACATTCTCAAGAATGGAAAGTTTTGTTCCACCTCCTGGAACGTGGAATATTCACTTGAAATATTGGAAGTTATTCCACATGAGACATGCCTTTCTTCTTCCTTATTAACCTCTTATTTGTTAATAAGTGTTAATATGGGCTTATGGATATTTGATACTCGAATTATTATCAATACTACTTCATTTTTGTTCTTTTATTCAGATTGTTGCCGCTTTGGCCCTGAAGCATTCTGTCAGTTGGTTCCTGGTCCTTTATTCTATCTCCGTGTGTGTGTGTGTGTGTGTGTGTGTGTGTGTGTGTGTTTTGAGCATGTTCTTACATTCTGGCTCTACAAGATGCTCCAGGCTCATTTGGTATTTTTCCAGCCCCAAACCTAAAACTGGTCATTTCCCCAAAGGGTCTTGGTTTCTTTTATTGGAGAATAGTATCATAACTATAATCTGAGCATTTTGTGTGCTTGTTGCTACTACAGTGTGTTGCTTTTAGGCTCTTCTAGCTAAAAGGAATATGTACAAGGGTGCATATTAACCTACATATATACATGTGTCTATAAATATTTTTGTGTGTAACTACCAGTATTATCTAGACTATGGTAAACATGAGTTCATACTGATGGCTCCAACTCTAATCATTGCCATATGGATCATTACGGCCTCCTCCTTTTGCTCTTCTATTAGCCTCACACTCAGACTGTGAGAAACCTGGTTCCCACCATCTCTAATGCATTTACTTAGATGTTCCATTCCAATGTACAAGTAAATGGTTTCAGATCTGTGGACCCCTATTTTCATGTAAAATAACCTTATCAACTAGAAATAGTGCTTATATACAATGTCATTTTGTTTCTATAATCTATTACTTCTTAAATAAAAGTAAGTATGCTGGAGATTTCAAGTCAATAAGTAAGTCAACAAAAAGAGACCTATAATATTATTGTAATGTATATGTGTAGATTATGTTGGGGTAGTTTGTTTTATGTCTCATAGGTCATTGACATACAACTTTTGACATTTTTTTTTCTGAATGAGTTGGTGGGATGGTTAATTTCAGGTGTTGGATGTGTCTGTGAGGGTGTTTCTAGAAAACATGGCATGTGAGTCTAAATGGACATAGTAGCAAAGATCCACCCTCAGTATGGGTGGGCACCATCCAATTGGCTAGGAATCTGGATAGGACAAAACAGAGGAAAGGCAAGTTGGTCTCTCTCTCTCTCTCGGAGTTCTGATTCACTCTTTTCCTCCTGCCCTTGGACATATGAGGACCATCAGCTCTTTGATTTTGGGCCTCCAGATATTATACCAACTCCTTGGCCATGAGCTGAAACTTAGACCTAGTTCTGACACTTTCAGATTTAACCTGAGCCATCCTATGGGCATCCCAGAGTCTCCATCTCGCAAAACAACCTGTCACAACACTTATTAGCCTCTGTAATTATATGACCTAACAAGTAATCTCAAATCCCTGATAATCCCCTCCTAGCTATTTATCAATCAATCTATCAATCTACCTGTCTATTTATCTAACTACCTCTCCTTTCTTATGGGTTTTGTCTCTCTGGAGAATTCTGACTAATACAAGCATAAGAAGACATTGTGAGAAGAATTCTGCTAAAATTTTTAAGATTCCTCTGTCTGTTATATTTAGAATAAATGTAAGGGAGCCAAAGGAATAATCTAGAAGTTGAGCAGGGGTCTACTGCCTCCAGCCAAGAGATGATGACAAGTTAGGTCATGGGTCTAACAATATATGATTGAGAAGAGGCCTTACTTTAAAGATTAAGTCAAAGAATTTTTTGATGGATTGACTATGTGTGTTAGAAAAATAGAAAAGTCAGGGAGAACTTTGGCCTTAGCTACTGGAAAGATAAGGATGTCAGTTTCTGACATGTAGAAACTTCTGATGAGGCAGGATGTTTGTTTTGGTTTGGATAGAGCATAGTAATGATCCTTATCTAACAATAGCAATTAATGTAGCCTGCTTCTGTGTACCCTCAATAAATCCCCAAGAATAATAACAAAAAAATGTTAAGTTTTTAGCATGTTAAGTTTAGGGTATTGTTTTAAACATTCAAGAATAGATAATTATTGATCAGTTGGTAGTCACCAGGTAGAAGAGGTGAGGTGATCTCCGATAAGTTACTTTGTTTACAGTGACTAAGACTGTATCATTCAGCCACCAGACAGGTCTTCAGAGCCAAGCTTTTCCCCATATTGTAGATTCAACAACTCGATTCCACCCTTTTCCATCATAATGTCATTTTTCCTTGTGTAACACCCATCCCAGTTTCATTCCATACTGTCGCTCCAGGTGGACATAATGAGAACCCATGTTACTCAGAACACATCTCTGATAGTTTTATTATGCGGTGGAGCCTCACAACTGAGGCATCTCAGAGTGGTACCAACATATTCTCATTTGGAGATTTGTTCATTTTGGTTGAATTTCCTCTGTTCTCTTGGTTCACCGAGTTCTTTAAGATCTTCTTTCACTTTATATTTTCTCTTTATCCCAATGTCACTTATTTCACCTATTTTTCTTTTATTATTTAATATGCATCTTTTCTCTCCTCTAAAATAGATTTTGCTTCAGATCTTCTTTATGTAAACCATACATGATATGCAAGGATATAGATAACTTTTATTTCAGTGATCTATTTAATATTATTAATTAGGGCATGCCATGTGACCTCTCTGGCCTCAGGGTTCTCATTTGTAAGACAGGATTGATGGTAACACCATGCCATGCCTACCTACTAAGAGTACTGATGCATTTAATATTTTATTTTGATATTCTCAAGTGAATTTTATATCTATCATCTGATTCTCACTCAAATTCTCTGTGTAGATAAAGATCTCCTATTTAAAAGTAAGGAAATGTAGACACTTTACCTCCTTCATGTTTACATGGATGGAGCTGGAACTTATTATTCTTAGTAAAGTATCTCCAGAATGGAAGAAGAAGTATCCAGTGTAATCAGCCACCCTACTATGAAACTAATTTATAGCTTTCATATGAAAGCTATAGCACAATTGTAGCACAAGAATATGAGGGAGGGGGGGAAGGGGAGAGGGAGGGGAGGGAAGTGAGAGGATGGGTGGAGGGGTGGTGATTGGTGGGACCACACATATGGTCCATCTTACAAGGGTACATGAGAATATTTCTAAATGTAGAATATAAAAGTCTTAACACAATAACTAAGAAAATGCCATGAAGGCTATGTTAATAAGTTCAGTGAAAATATTTCAAATTGTATATAAAAACAGCACTCTATAACCTATGATTGCATTAATGTACACAGCTATGATTTAATAAAAAAGCAAAAAATAAGGAAATAATGACTCTGAGAAACTTTTAGAAGCTCAGTCATTCAGTCAACAAACATGTCTTCATGTACATTAATATATAGGAAACTGCTTAAGTTGTCCGTGATGAAAAATAAATAGTGGAGGTTCTCCCACCGCCATGTCTACATATGGTAAAGGACACAGGTCCACATGGGACAAACTCAAATGCCGCATGAAAAGCATCTAGCATTCCACTTAACAAAGATTTTGTAAAGATTTAAGATAGGTGAAAAAGTTCTTGCACTGGTCAAGTCTGATATATTCGATGTCAACCAGTACAAATGTCATTTGAGTAGTAGCATTTGAGGTAAGTCTAACTTACAGAAATTATCATTTCTAAAGTACATACTGTGTTCTATCAGCATTTTCAAATATTCTTTTAGCTAGAATTCTTTAGTTATAAGCAATAGACACTGAGAATCTGGTTTATGTGGGAAAGGGATGAACTCATTATAAAGGATACAGAGTTATCTTGTGAAACCGGCTCAAGGTCAGGCAGGCAGCCAAGCCTCACTAAAGAAACAGAACCCAGCTGAGGGGAAAGTCGTAAGGAACCCAGAGACATTTCCCTACAATTCTTCTCAGCTTCTTTCTGCACATCTGTGCCATTGTTTTATCTTTTGAATATTAACCTTCTTTGATACTTGGTGCAGTTTCTGAAAAATATCCACTCTGCCTCTCTAATTTCAGTATAGGTTCTTGATGATGCTATTGTTGCTGGGGTGTGGGTGTGGGTGTGTGGTTTTGTTAGTTTTTTTTGTTTGTTTGTTATTTCCCCCCATTCAAAGATGAGTCCATAATGAATTGACATATGATAAGCTCAATTCCAAATTCCTGATAAATGGCTCCTGATTGGCCCAGTTTGGGGTCTACCCAGATGTATTTTTGGTACACATATGACTACTGACAAAGCCTCTCCATGCAGAGCTATTTCATGAAGCGACAAAGGAACAATTTTCAGAGGAGAGAGGGGCATCATTATAAACTATGGAAAGGGTATGTAATAGTACCCTGTAATATAGAAGAATAGGAATCACTTTGATTTCACAAATACAGAAGATGAGAGTCTTGAATTAATTTATTTAACACCTACTTATTGAGTATCAAATGTATACCAGGCAGAGAGCTAAGTTAGGGGAAGGATAGCTTTTAACCTTATAAAGATGGCTTTTTTTTAACCAGAGATTGCAGTTGCCAATAATTTGCATGTAAATTATTATAGAGCAAATCTTCAATTTCGGTTTTAAAAAGTGACACAAAGGTGGTCAGGGTCTTTGAAAACATATCATGAGGGAATAGACCTTTTGTAGAGGAGTGGTAGGGGTATGAGATAATATTTTTCTATAGAGGTGAGTTTGAATTGAGCTTGAAAAGATGAGTCACAACTAATTAAGGGATGAGGGATGTGTCAGGGAATTTTCCAGATGAAAGGAACAGCATGAGAAGCCAGAAAAAGCAAAATGACCATTGTAGACGGCTTCCTAAAAAGGACACAGGGAGAATGGTATATAATTAGCAGCTGAAGGAGGCAGGGACTAGATCAGGCAAAAAATGTGAGCAGTTTAAAGAATGTGTTCTTTGTCTCAAGTGCAATGGTGAGCTACCTTTAAATTCTTTCAAAGAAAAGAGTAACATAGTCAAGTTTTTGTGCTTTATAAGTCACTTGGGCTATAGTATAAGAATTAATTAAAGCAGGACAAGAGTGGATGTGGAAAAAATAAATCAAAGACAATTTTAGTGAGTCAGAAAAGAGAGAATGGGAGTGGGGATGATGGAAGTGAATAATAAGGGAGGAGAAAAACAGGTCTTTTTCTGTATTCTGAGTTGGCTTTGTGGAAATATTTCATTATAATAGGCTAAGGAAAAACCTCTCAGATACATGAACAATGGTTGAACTAGAACTTAAATCCAAGTTGCCTAGTTCCCAAGTTTTACCCCATCCTATGTGACCAGGACACGTTTGAGATAATATTCACTTTATCATTTATTATCGTTGGATGTTATGGAGCTAGAAAAAATGCAAACAATATATACATACAGGCACAATCTTTAGTAGCAGCAAATTGAGGAGAGAAAAATTATCTCCCGGTGTGGAAAATGTTGAATTCAAATTTAAAAGACAAAATTTTTTGTATCACCTCCATAGTCTGTGAGGCTTTCTTTACTTTACCATGAAACATTATATATACACAGATTCTTTATAAAAGAGATACTACCCTTTTTTTTTTTTGCTACTCAAAGAGAACTTTCTTTTAGCTTTTAAAAGAAATATACCGATGAAAGGCAGAGAAAAAAAATTATTTGCCAACTTACAGAAAACCCAAGAGCAGGCAGATGTAGAAGCACGTAGTATATCTTTTATTTTGCAGCAATAGCTAAGGTTTTCATCTCTGCAGGGGTCTGTTCAGAAAATCCTCTGATCTCAAATGAAAGCCATCCCTCTCCTGAACCCAATATCAAAGGGAAGCTGGCAAAGGTGAAACTGCACTCCCAAGAGACAAAGAAACGGAAACCTTGAATTTCTCAAATAGTAACTCTTCCCTCAGAAAAGGTGATGACATGGATTGGTTACGTGGCCTTGGGCAAATTACTTAAGCTCTTCGTATCTTAGTCTTCTCATCTAAAAATGAGGATTGAGAATAGTATTTTCCTTGTAGAGTTATGTTAAAAATATAATGGGCACCAAATAAATGATTTTTGAACTGGGGAGAATATTATTCTTGAACTTTTGATTACTTCATAGCTCAAAAACTGATGGAGAGAAATAAGATATCTTAGAGATAAGCCCTTGTCTCTAAGATGAATTCATGAGTCACATATAAATCACAATCCATATAATTCACTACATGAGTTATACCATAACTCCAAATAAGTAAAGATCATTAAGATGTAGTCACAAAATTCCTTCTGATTCTCTCATGATTTATTTTAATCAGATATCTATTTCCATCAAAATAGGTCCTGCCAGTGCTGCTGATAACTGCAGTGCTGATAAACCCAGAGTGCCTTCCTTGGCCCTCATCTCCCTTGATCTGTCAGCAGCAGTTGACACGGGTCATTTCGCTCTCCTCCTTAAAACATTCCCTTCTCTGCTCTCCTAGCACATCATTCTCTCTGCTCTTCTCTTCCCTCACTTCCTTCTTCACTGGTTCATCATCCTCCCCTAGACCTCCAAGGTTTAGGGCGTATTTCTCATATCTGCTCTGCTTTCTGTCCATGCTTCCCCTACATGATGTCATGCAGTTACGTGGTTTTGAATGTTATCTATAGTAATGTATGGTTTTATATCTCTAACTCAGGTCTTTCTGCAGTCCAGATATGTGCATTCAGCTGCTTATTTGTCATCTGTACTTTTACATTTGGCCAACTGATATGCAACTCAAAAATAAGAGTCTCAGAGATGAACTTCTTACTCCTACCACCTCAAGCTGGAATATTATGCAGTCTATTCCCTCTTGGAAAACATCAATTCTATCCTCTAGTAGCTGATAACCTTCTTGAAGTCATCCTTGATTTCTTGCTCTCATACTCTCCATCCAACCCATCAGTCAATTTTTGTGTTTTTGTTTTGGGGTTTTTTTTATAAATATATCCACTTCTCCCTAGCCTTACCTCTACTACTGTGCACCAAGCCAATAGAATCTTTTGCTTGAACAATGGAAGAATCTCTTAACCTGCTTCACACCTTGCCTCCTTCTTCCTATTCTCAATACAGCATGACAAACCTTTAAAATATCAATTTGATCCTGGCATTCTTCTCTCCAGATTTCTGTAATGCCTGTCCGTTTCACTCAGCATAGAAGTCTAAGGGCCCGTGAGGCACTCAGTGCTACAGCTTGTCTTCCCCCTCTCTATGTCCTCATCTTTCCCTGCCTGTTCTGCTCCTATTGGTCTTGGAGGCTTTGAGTTCCTTCTGCCAGAATGTTCCCTAAGCCGCCATATGACTGATTGCCACCTGAGTTTCAGATCTCAAAGTCCCTCAGTAAGACTTTCTCTAACCACACTACATAAAACAATACCTTCTCCCTAAGCTGGCTTTCTCCTCCCTTATTTATTTTCTCCACAGTATATATATTGTTATATATCCTGTAGATGGCATGCTTATAGTCATCAGTGTACTTTCCCCCATTGCTAAGATACAAGCTCCATGAAGGCACCCTGTTCATTACATCTGCCTATAGCCAGCAGACCAGTGCCTGACAGATGAAAGGCACAGAAATATGTGTTCAGTAAATGAATGAGTTAAGAATGTTGTTCATGCCCTTGTAGACCTCATGGATTTTGTTGAATAAGTTCAACCAATATTTTTGAGTACTCAATTCAGGTTGTTGGAACTGGGGTTGTATAAATTAAAGTGCCTTATTTCCCCTGGGAGTTGACAGCCTGGTAGATGAAATGGGTGTTGGCCCAGGTGCCCCTTTCTCCAATGCTACCACTCAAAATGCAGAGCCTGGGAAAGGATTTTTTACAGGTAGCTTATTTTATGAAGCAACCCAGAGAAGAGTAGTGTACTGTGGAATGACAGAGGGAGGGAGTGAAAACTATTTGGAGTGTGTTGTATAAAGCTGTTTGTCTTATGGGCAAATGGAGCTTGAACCTACTCTGCCCTTCTAAGAAAGGATATAGAAAGGATGTAAGATGTATGGATTGAGAAGCAGAGGGAAAGACTATCCATCCACCAGCTCCTCTTCCACCACTGGGTGAGGGTTACTTGATGGAATCGTAACCCACTCATCCCTCCAGGGTATGCATGTGTGAGTGCCGTGAGCATTAGAAAGCCCCAAGAGGACGTGAGAGATACCCAGTGCAAATGAGAAGGCTGCTGCTGGCTTGCACCTTGGCCACACAGTGAGACTCTATCTCAAAAAAAAAAAATTATTTGCCTAAAGTGTTTGGCCTGATGATTTTGTAAAAGATTACAGTAATAAAGAGCTATTGCACCTGTATATGATTCTACCATAAATTGAATTTGTACTACAAATAGGTTTTGCAAAGTTAATATCAACACCACTTTTGTATTTAAAATGTTTGTTTTCAGTACTGAATAGCTAGGTAGAGAGGTAGATGGGTACAGTGCATTTTTCAGCTTTAAGATGCTTTAAGATGCTTTCAGCCTAGTTGTAAAAGCAAATTACATATACTGATCTACACCTAGCTCTCCTTCGGGTAGACTGCATCTATAGCTTCTCCAATAAAGATGTGCAGGGAAATTTGAGAGAAAATGAAGAAGCTAAAAATTCTGCTTTGAACTGTGGGGAAAAGAACTAGGCAGTCTTCCAAGAGGAGTTGACATTTGGGCTCTGTTTTTCAAGGGGAGAATTTCAATGTTTGGAGAATGGAGAAGGACATTTCTGGCAGAAGACAGCAGAATCAAAGGACAGCAATAGTTTTCAAAAATGATAGGTAGGCAATGGAATGTTTCCAGGTGACTGCAGGATTAAGCTCATGGCAGGAGTAGGTAGGTGGGAGGATCCTGGCAATGCCAGCTGGGGTGAGCGGGTGGAGATCTGATTTCCACATCAAGGAGGTTGACCTTCACATTTTTAGTTGTCAATATCCAATATTCAAAGTGCTTTTCTAGAGGTTACAAAACCCAATATATTTAGTAAAATTTTTGGAGGTACACACTGTATATTGTCGTAGTAAAACTGCTGAAAAGTAAAGAAGCTGTTTAACTTAAGTTAAATTCAGGATTTTTCATAAGTAGCTAAAACATGCAAATATTTCTTTTTTTCCTTCTTAACATCTATTTGAATACCATGGCATATTACTGCAGGTAATACTTTGGAATGGAAGGGTTTAACCAGTATGACCAATTTTGCCTTTTAAAATGCCACTCTAGTTATAGTATACTACCTGGGATGGGAACCATTAATTTGGATACAAGGAGATAAAATAAGAAGCTGTTGTACTTTTGACGCTGGTGACAGAAGTGGATAAAAGGTGGAGGCATGAGGAAGCTTTCCTAGGTTACGGCTTGTTGAAATCAAGTGACATACAGCCCTTACAGACCAGGAGAAGAATCTTGCATACCACTCATGTTCTGGTTTGTGGAACTGGGTGAATGGTGAGGAAATTCACAGAACGAGCAGCAGGTGTGGGAAGGATGTTGGTGGACGACAAATTCAGGTGGAGGTCTGTTGAGTTTCCGTGTCTGTAGAAAACACATCTGAGAGACAGAGAACCTCCCATCTCCCTGAAGAAACATTCCTTCTATCATCTCCTTCTGCTAGTCCGGAAGTCTCACTCTGCCTTACTTCCCTGTGAATTACCCTCCACCTCACTCTCCAGCTCCCCTGTGGTCATGACCATTCTCCAACCATGTTGTCCACATTCACAGCTTGGTGCATTGGCTTCCATTGTTCTGTCATTCCAGAATGAACTTCCAGACTGTTTGAGTTAGAAATTCTTTATCCTTGGTGGTAACAACTATGATCACTTAAATATGTAAGAGTTTATTCTCCCTCATTAATACAAAAAATCTGGATGATGGACAGTCCAGAACTTTTGTTGCTGCTATTGTTGTTATTGTTGGCTTATTCAGCAGAAATTTATAATCTCACAGTCCTGGAGGCGAGCTGTCTGAAATCAAGGTGTCAGAGGCGTCAGGAGGTCGGCTCCTTCTGAGGTCTGTGTGGGAATGCTATGTCCCAGGTCTCCCTGGCCTTCACACCAACTTTTCTTTTTGTCCACAGTTTTTAGCAAGTAGCTTCTAGCATCAGGGACACAAAATAGCTAATGGAACACTAGCCATCACATCTACATTTCAGGCAAAAATATAAGAGAGTCAAAAATAATTTGTATATATTCTAACTGTATCTTCTTAAGAAGCCATCCCAATGTTATAACTCACAATTCAACCTTATACTTTACTTGTAGGGGATGCCAAGAGTCAGACGACCTCTGAGCAAGATGATCTGCAGCTGAGGGGTGGCCCTTGGGCCCCTTGTCCGCAGGTGCTCCTTGTGGAGAAGAGCCTGTGCCTTCAGCAGGTAGTCATTTGTTAATTACTCCCCTCACCTGTGTTGTATGGTCTCAATAAAAGGCGGGTACGGAGGTTGCTCTGGGCTGCTCTGCTAAGAAGCTTGTACTTCTAATGCGTGTCATGCCTGGTTCCTTCCTGCTGTGATCGAGACCAGGGCCGCAGGGGCCTGAGGGCATAGCAGGCAGGATATGGCAGGACACAACAGAATACCCAGGACGTGGACCAAAGGGGACACTTGGAGGTAAAGTGAAGCCTTTTGTAGACAGGGGAAGTCCAAAGGGAAACTCTGCTCAGGGCAAGTGGGACCTTTGGCAATCTAGAAGCTAGGGAACCTAGTTAAGTTGGGCCCGAGACCTGGCCAGTCCTGGGACCTGACAAGCAGTGGCATGAGTAGGATGTGACACTCACTGGCTATGCCTAGATGTCAGGGGGCTGGGAAATGCAATACATTACTTTTTAAAACATCTTTTCCTGTACTATATGGGTAGATAGGAAGGGAAGAAAGCATAAGGAGTGTTTTACTTTTAAAGTTGGAAGAACACATGCATACAGTCGGGCAGTGTCTGCCACATCGACTTCCACGTCCTGGACTCTGCTCAGGACTGCTCTAAGTGTGAGTCGATCACTAATTCCTTCTGCGGAATCTCTGCCTTGCTGTCCTAGTGGAGCAGCTCCTCTGCTCAGCACACACCTCATGCTTACCTTACCCTGTCTTATACATACATCTTGTTCCTTGAGAGCAGGATCCGCTATTTTATTAGTCCTTGTGTTCTCTTTTTACCTCTCTGAACCCCAGGATCTGACATGACCTGTAGCCCCTTATAAGAGCCTAGAATCTGGGGCTCACCAAGGTTCTCAGACCTTAAGGTACATTAAAATCCCCTGGAGGGTTTGTTAAGCATGGATGGCTGGGCTGCACTCTCAGCGTTTCTGATTCAATAGGTCTTTGAACCAAGCCTGAGACTACACTGTTTAAGATTTTTTTTTTTACTAAATAATAGCTTTGTACATTAATGCAATCATGCAATACAATGGGCTGGTTTTACACACAATCTGAAATGCTTTCATCAAACTGATCACCATAGCCTTCACGGCATTTTCTTGGTTATTGTGTTAAGACATTTCTATTCTACACCTAATATAACAAGTTTCACTGACACTGATGCTACTGGTTCAGATAGTACACTCAGAGAATCTTTGTTGATGGGATCTCCTACAAAGGCTTCTCTCTCATTAGATCCCAGGGTACTTTCTAGTCCCAGGCTGGCTAGTTCTGTAACTACCTTTCTCCCCACAGTTCCCACACTTTCCTCTTCTTTGCACTTTTGCCTTTTTCCTGACTATAAAAACATCCCAAATGAGTTTATTGTTTGTCAACTGAATGAACCTTGCACAGTAAAAGAGAGATTGGGTCAGTGAAAGCCAAGGGCGTACTCTGGACTCATCACAATTCTCATCATTTACCTAGTCACCTTCTTCAGACTTTGCCACCGTGACCTTCATGGGACATCCATTCTTGTCTCCCTTGCCACTGTCTGTAAGCAGTCCCATGCTACTGATTTCCCTGTCGGCCTAAATGAGTGTTAATTCTCTCCTGGAAAATCATTCAGGTCCTAATAAAGGCCCCTCATTGCTGGGAGAAGGCTAACCTCACACAAATCCTCCCAACGATGTTTATGAAAAATTCAGTTTAACTAAAAGGTTTTCTCCAGGCCAGTAATTATTGTCATTACCATTTAGATAAGTTGGCTATTCCCTGTTCTGTATTACTGTGTTCCATTGCTTCACTGTAGAGTAAGATAGGGAGGAATGAGGAATTTCAACTGAAATGTTATTGGCTAATAAACTTGACTGCTTCATTTAGGATGGTTTCTGAATTCCGTGAAGCCAGGGTCAGCTGCATTCCTGCACCCCTTCCCCTGCATTGGATTTCTGGGGCCCATGGTAACCCTGAACCTTTTTGCACCTTACTCATCCCTGACTGAAAGAAGATTCATGATAGGAGCAGTGCCTGTGGCTCAAAGGAGTAGGGTGCTGGCCCCAGAGGTAGTGGGTTCAAACCCAGCCCCAGCCAAAAACTGCAAAAAAAAAATAGATTTATGATAGACACACTTACAACTGTGACTCAAGTAGTACAAAAGCAACCCATATAACCAAAAAATTTATACCCCCATAATATTTTGAAATAAAAATTGTAAAGATAAGAATAATAAAGATCCAGCCCTACAACTTGTAAGCAGGAACTGACTCACCTGGAGCTCTAAACCTACTGGCTATTCTGAGTGCTTCCTTGACCACTACCCCGGGCTCCATGTCTGGCGGTCAGGCCTGGAATCAAGGACTCCAAAGTTAAGCTTTGAGCACTCACTTTACTCTCAGAGACAGCAAACCTCAATCTCCTCACAGATTTCTGAAACTCTAAGTACACAGCTGGCTCTGTATTCCATGTCTACCACTTAACTTTTTTTTTTTTCCAACCCAGGCTTAGATAAAATTACGGCCAGTATGCCCTTATCAGAAAATCTAATTTGGTGATGTACAATGGGGCTTTGGAATCAGAGGAAATGAGTTCCAAGGCAATATATGTTAGGTGTAGCAGGTTGAGAAAATGGAGAATTGGATTCAGTCTTGCAAGGGGGTGGGTCAGCAATGCAGGGACATTATTGGCCAGCTAGTGTTAGAGGAGCAGGAAAATTCTTACAAAAAATTAGGTGACTTGAGTAGCTCATATAGGTCAGCATTTTACAAATGTGATGGGCATTTCGGTTCACCAGCTTGCGAGTGTAAAGAGCAGTCTCATTAACTTCTGATCACCTACATTAGAACGGCTAAGCCCCAGTGACTTCATTGCTTAACCAGAAATAATTTTATCCTTATGATATTCACATTTTTACTAGATTATTTTTGTTTTGTGTTTTCAGAGTATTCAAATCTACGAAAAGTTGGGGGGGAAAGTACTTCATTAATTGTTAAAATCTTGAAATATTTGTTTTAAATATTTTCTCTTTTCATCTCTGCCCCTCCCCTCCGCACACTCATTTTTTCTGAACTATTTGGAATAAGTTTCAGAGCTCAGAATAAGGTTAATATTCAGAAGCCTTTACTGTCTACTGAAGTAAACAATTGTCTACTAAAATAAAACCACTGTCAGGCAGTGCTCCTGTGGCTCAAAGGAGTAGGGCGCTGGCCCCATATGCCAGAGGTGGTGGGTTCAAATCCAGCCCTGGCCAAAATAAATAAATAAATAAAACCATTTTCATAACATGACATGAAAGCTTTCTCCTGGCCGATGGACTGTCAACTCTGTGGGCAGAGGCTGAGAACCACTTCCTATAGCTTCTGGCTGTTTCTAGGCCACTCTGATATCCCCACCAACTTTCTAAAAACTGGAAGGAAGTCACATGAGTTGTATCTGCGGGGATTGTAGGGCAATCATATGATTTGTCATCCACAAAAGAATACTTTCTGATTCTTTTCAGGTTTTATTTTATTTTCAAATGACACATAATAGACATAATTATAGATATTGATGTATATAATGTGATGTTGTAATACAGTTATATGATGTGTAATGACCAAGTCAGGATAGTTAGCAAACCTTTATCATTTCTTTTTGGTGAGCATATTCAAATCCTCTCACTTAGTTATTTTGAAATAAACATTACTATTAATGATAGGCATGCTACTGTCCAGCAGAACACCAGAACTTACTCTTCCTATCTGACTCTAACTTTGAACCCATTGACAAACTCTTCCCACTCTCCATTCCTCTCTACTCTCTTCAGAGATTCCATTTCTCCACATCCTCACCAGAATTTGCCATTTTGATCGTAGCCATTCTAACTGGCTTCAGGTGGCATTGTGGTTTTAATTTGCATATCCCTAATGATTGGTGGTGTTGGACACTTTCTCATATACCTGTTGCACATTTCTTGGTCTTCTTTTGAGAAATGTCTAGTCAGTTCTTTGGCCCATTTAAAAATCAGATTTTTTGGTATTTTGCTATTCAGTTGAGTTCCTTCTATATTCTGAATATTTACCTCTTGTCAGATGCAAAATTTGCAAACATTTTCTTCTTTTCTGTGGGTTACATTCTCACTTTCCTGATTGTTTCTTTTGCTGTGTTGGAAGTTTTCTTTTAATGGAATTCCATTTGTCTGTTCTGACTTTGTTGCCTATGCTTTTGAGATCTTATTCTAAAAAAATCACTAGCCAGACCAATGTCATATTACTTTCTCTGTTTTCTTCTAGTAGTTTTTCAGTTTTGTGTCTTACATTTAGGTTATTAATCCATTTTGAATTGATCTATCTATCTATCTATGATGTAAGGTAAGAGTCCAGTTCAATTTTTATGTATGTGAATATCTGGTTTACCCAGCATGATTTATTGAAGAGATGGTCACTTCTCCAATGTCTTTTCTGCTTTTGGTCTGTGTGTCTGTATTTATGCCAGTACCATACTACTTGATTATTATAGCTTTATAGTGTATTTTGAAGTTATATAGTGCAAAGTGTCAACTTTTTTTATTTTTACTGTAGACTGCTTTGGCTATTTGTGATCTTATATGCGTTTCTATGAATTTTAGGATTGCTTTTTCGATTTGTGTAAATAATATCACAGATTGCATTGAATTTGTTGTTTGAGGTATGTATATTTTAACAACATTAATTCTTCCAATCCATGAATTTTGGATATCTTTACATTTATTTGTGTTCTCTTCAATTTCTTTCATTAATGTTTTATGATTTTAATTGAAGGAATATTTCCTGTCGTTGGTTAAATTAATTCCTAGGTATTTTTTTTAATCTTACAAATGGAATTATTTTCCTGATTTTTTTTTTTCAGATAGTACACTGTTAGCACATAGAAACACTTCATATGTTGATTTGTATCTTACAACTTTACTGAATATTTTGGATTAGTTCTAATAGTTTTTGATGGAGCCTGTAGGATTTCCTAAACATAAATTAATATCATCTGCAAAGAGGGACAATTTGACTTTGTCTTTTCCAATTTGGGTGCCCTTTTGTTGTTTCTCTTACCTAAATGCTCTAGCTTGGACTTCCAGAATTATGTTGATAAACATGATGAAAGTGGTCCTTTTTTCCAAATCTTAAAGAAAAATCTTTTAACTATTTTCCATTCACTGTGATGTTAGCTATGGGTTTGTTATGAATGACCTTTACTGTGTTGAGGCAAATTTATTTTATTTTTATTTATTTATTTCTTTTTGAGACGGAGCCTCAAGCTATCCCCCTGGGTAGAGTGCCATGGCATCACAGCTCATAGCAACCTCCAACTCCTGGGCTCAAGCAAGTCTCCTGTCTCCGCCTCCCAAGTAGCTGGGACCACAGGCGCCCGCCACAAC